>JALXJV020000015.1:18452316-18459816 GCA_024633595.2 Lepomis macrochirus
CGTCCTCAAACACAGGCAATCTCTCAACCAAGCCAAGCCGCTTCCCACTTCTGAACGCCCACACTGTGCAACATGAAATAAACATTAAATAAGACTGCTCCTTCACTGTCATTGTTCTTTGTAAATGAATTGAAGCAACTGCAGGCCAATGTTAATGCATTGTTTTAGCCAGCGGCAGGAACATGAAATAAGCTGCATGAGGCATGACAGTAGCCACTGGCATTGTAGGAACACACAGACACATACAGGCATCCATGCACACTGTCTGCCCAGCAGACGAGAGATGAAATTCTAGCTGAAGACCGCTTCCCTACAGGAGCATTGGCTGTGGAGAATGAAAGCTGATTGCGTTTATGTGTCCTTTCCTTGTCATCGATTTAGGGATAACATATCTGAATATAGCGCTTTATCAGCATTTACTGCTGATTACAGAAATTGCTCATTACAACAGAATTACACTCCCTTTTAAATAAAAGAGCAATCAGCCCATTAGCATGCTCTGTCACATGCTACCTAAGAATACATGATCCCTCGTTCTAAGGCCCTAGTGGATATGAATCAACTCTGACTCATCCATAGTTGCCTCAGCCTGAGCACTCCTTAACACATCTAAAGGAATATTGATCGAGGCTTTGACAGACGGATTGAGCTTCACAGCACATAGCTAGACTGGCATGTTGGAGAGCAGGAGCAACATCACTTCCCGCTGTAGGGGACATGACATCATCTTTGAAGACAAAAGTATTTGCTTTAAAGTGGGAAACGGAAATATCTCTGCCCTGTTTGCTCAGTTGAAAGTGGTTCTGCGTGTAATATTCTGTTTGGCTCTAAATATAGCTACAGGTTTGCTTGCAGTGGGACCTGTTTTTAAGAGAGAACAATAACCTGGCAGAGTGCAAATGGCAGAGGAAGAAGGAAGTATTCATCTTCATATATTCCATCTATTATAACGACTCTGATCTTTTCTTCCTCCTCTTTCCTGACTCTGTCCGCAGCAGTTCATTATGCATGCCTCTGTGCTTGAACATGATTAATATTTTCCATAAAATGAGTTTGGCACCAAAGTGCCTCAAAGCTCCTTACTGCACACACACACACACACACACACACACACACACACACACACACACACACACACACACACACACACACACACACACACACACACACATATCTACAATGCACAAGCACCTGTACTGTAAGACATGTATGTTTAAAGGATACCAACCCACAAGTGCTGCTCCAAAAGCACATACTTAATGCTGTCTTCAGCGAGCTGACAGTGAGATGTGAAGCATTGAGCAATAATGTAAAAAGACACACGATTGTGTAAGACTCAGCAGAGATTAACCTGATGACTGTCAGCTACTGCATAAGATCTGGGTGTGAAAGAGAGTGAGTGTATAAATAAATCTGATGTCTGAGGGGCTTATCTGATGTGTGCATGTGTATG
Source organism: Lepomis macrochirus (assembly GCA_024633595.2). Classification (NCBI taxonomy): domain Eukaryota; kingdom Metazoa; phylum Chordata; class Actinopteri; order Centrarchiformes; family Centrarchidae; genus Lepomis; species Lepomis macrochirus. Next base: position 18,453,770 of record JALXJV020000015.1, read on the forward strand.
TGATACATACAGTATGGGGGGATAATAGCGTAACATAATCTAACAGTGAGAGTGGCATAATCCTGTTGCAATTTACACCAATATATACAATAAACAACAAATCCTGAATTTATAAACCATGGCTAGATTGCACTGTGAAGTAGCTAAAATATACTGGGAAGCGAGAGAGAAGAAGAGAGAAGATAGGAGGGATAGTGCACAATGCAGCTATTCCCAAACTTCCTAGTCCCTCCTTAGCCTTCAGACACACACGGACAAAAAGAAACACACCAACATGCACATCCACAACACACACTCACACACACACACCTGCCGAGCATGGATAAAGGAGGGATTAAAGTGTGTCAGAAAAGGAAACAGGAGAGAGAAGCATGAATCATTGTTTCCCTGGGAGGACTGGCACACCTTTGGTTATAGATTCACACAAATACACATGTGCAGTCACACGCAAAACAGAGCTAATTGTAGTTTTTCTGCATGTGAAAGCCCACCATTTTGCTCAAAATAAAATCACTCTCACTGTAGTGCAGATGTATGTTGAAAGGTTATGTTTCTTGCATTTGTGTACACGCATGCACACAGATAGATCTAGCATTTTTCCAAGTGAAATCTCTGGCTGATGTCTCCCATGGACATTTTGCCACTGATAAGTAGCCGTGCTATTGTGTTTTGGTGACGTGTAATTTCAGCATCAGCAAATCAATGCCTTTGGTATACTCCAGCACAAAAGCAGATGTCGTTGGATCAGACGTTCTCTCAGACCAAGCTGTGATGACTTATGAAGGGCTGAACATTTTAGAAATATCAGTGGCAAGAGCGTCATAATCATTAAATCATTAAATTACTCATGTCAGTCATCTCAACTGTGTCTGTAATCTAGTATTCACCAGTTGGGTTGTGTTTGCTCTCAAGCTGTGTGTTGGTGGAAAGACGCTTTCTTCCAGGCTGAATGGAGTTAATTGGACATGAGCTTTGAAGGAGAACATCTGCAAACACTGCTGACTGACGTACATGGTTTGAAAGACAGCTGCCTGCAGAGAGCTTCCTAAAACTAATCTTGTACTCTCTCTGCTCTCTCCTCTTTGTCCCACTGTTGTGTACCCTTTCTGTCCGTCCCTCTATCCCCCTTAATTTTTATTTCCTGCAGAGGCTGAAGGAACTCAAGCACAGGGAATTTGCTCGCAACGTGGCCTCAAAATCATGGAAGGACCAGCGCAAACAGGAGAAGGCTCTCAGACGCCTTCACCAGCTTGCACAGCTGCAACAGGATACTCAGCGGTGAGTGGGAGGAGTCTGTATTGGTATGTGTATGTGCCTGTGTGTGTGTGTGTGTGTGTGTGTGTGTGTGTGTGTGTGTGTGTGTGTGTGTGTGTGTGTGTGTGTGTGTGTGTGTGTGTGTGTGTGAGTGTGTGTGTGATAGGACCAGGGGCAGGAGTCCAGAGGGGTTAGAGTGTGTCACATCCAGTCAACGTTTTTTAGATGTGATGGATGCATCCACAGATGTGAGAGCACTCAGTTTTCCTTGATAGGCCACAGGTGAAGTAAACATAAGATGCAGACACATTCTTGCTGACAGTCTGAGAGGAAATGCTTTGTAGGAGGAGGAGATTGTGTTTTAGAGAAGAAAGAACTGTAGAATAAAAATGTTTTTTTAAAAAGAAAATAAAATGTGTGAAACAAGTTGAAAGATGAAAACTTGCCTCCAGGTTCGCACACCTAAAGCAATCAAAACAACTGATAAAAAAACAATACATCACACAATAATCAACTTGATTGCACCTATTCTCTGGGCAATTAAATGTGTTTTCCTATAATCAGGTGATGATATGCGAACAACATACTATGACTACCAATATCATGCGTCTGCATTCTTTCTTTGTTTTTTTCTGTCTGTCTTTCTTTCTTTGTTTTTCTCTCAACAGCATAATTATTGTATTATTAAAATAACCTTAACAATCTCTGTAGTCTATCTGTCTGTCTGTCTGTGCTACTGAGGCATATTTTCCACACATTCATCATTCATGATGCTTTGCTTTCATATATATATTTAAAGCTGAATTAACTCAAAACAAGCCAAGCTTAAATGAAGTCAAGTTAAATCAACAAAAATCACGAATATATCTATTACTTTCTGTTGCAGAGTCCCAGGAAGAACTTATGGACTAAGAAGCGTAGTCAGGGCTGTGAGCCAGCAGCAAGATACACACCAAAGAGACCACAGCCCTGAGGACAAACCTAAACCCTTCAACCACACTCAGAGACCCCCTCCTACACAACCCAGGACAGCTCCTCTCAGCCACCAGCCACAAGATCCATGCCAATTTCCTTCCCAAATACAGCTGGCCACTGCTCTAGCAGAGTCCCCACTAATCACACATCCGGCATCTAATACAGACCCTCCTGCAGTGAACCCTCAGTCTTGTCTGGGCTTGTATCCCCAGCTGCCTCTCCCTGGGCGGGGGAGAGTGGGAGGCAGGCTTGGGGTGTCCTTCTGCTTCTCACGCAGAGGGCCCAGGCTTGAGCCTTCCGCCTCCGTCTTCTCGGACTTGGAGGAGGAGGAGAGAGAGAAGAGGGAACAAATGAAAGAAAGGATAAAAGGGATGATAGAAGATATTGACAGGGAAATTGGGGCAGCAGATGAGGCGAAACATGGTGCGGGTGAAAATCATAAGTCCAGCTCTGACAGTGTAGGACCGAGTGACATGGGGCCAATCCTCAGAGAGGCTGCCAGAGAAGAGGAGCAGATTGAAAAAACAGACATATTGAAAGAACACTCTCCTATTTCCACAGCAGCACCTGATGATCAGAGCCACGATACACAATTCTTGCCATCACAGACCAAGGTGACTATATGGAGCCCGGCACTAGCAGGGGCACACATGGACACTGAACACACAGATAGCGAGACAGAGAGAAAGCAAGAAACAGAGAGAAAGAAAGAAACAGAGGGAGGGAGGGAGGGCAGTCAGTATATGTGTGTGCAGGGGAAAGATGGCTCTACCTGTCTGAGATGGCCTGTCAATTTGCTTAAGTTCACCAAGTGTCAACCACACCTCTGCTACAGCTGCAACCCACTCTGCTTGAACTCCCATGGACCAGAGCAGCTCACAGAGGATCTGCAGGAGTCACAAAAAAATCAGTTATGTTCTCTCTCGGATGAATCAAATCCACGTGTGCCAGCTATTCTTACACCAGAAGCTCAGTCCTGTTTACAAAAACAGACAAGACAAGATCTGAGAGCACACAGACTGGCTAAGGAGACTTTCAAGGCAGAGCAACATATCGATATCGAGACAGAAGCACACCTGTTCCTAAAGAACAAAAACATTTCATCATCTGAAACAAGACCAGAAATAGGAAGATGCACGCTAAGTATGGAGAATGGTGTAAGGGCAGCCTCCCATCCATTTGACCCCACTCATAGTGACAGCTCTGACACAAACTCCCAGAATCCTCTGGGAGGCAGATTAGGGGGTGCGAAAGGGATCAGGGAGAAAGCCACCACAGCCCTGAGCTGTAAATCAGAGTCTGTCATCCAGCCTGGCACACAGGGGATGTGCATCAGCCCGTCCAGGTGTGAGTGTGGGAGTGAGACAATGTGCAAGTGTGCCAGCATTCCACAGCCCTATGTGGGTGTCTCAGAAGTGTCACGCAAAAAGAGGAAAGCCAGCACAAAGAAACACAAGCTGGGAAAGAGGAAGAGGGGCGAGATGAAAAAAGCTTCAAACAAGCGAAAATCAGCAAGGTGCAAAGTGAGGAGTGTTGTCTCTACAGTCAACACTGGCAGAGAGAGGAGAGGAGAAGCTGTCGGGAGCTGGGGGAAGAAAAGGAGGCAAAGGGAGACGGAGGAGACGAGGACGAGAAGGAGGAGGGTGAGGAGAGCAGGGAGCAGCTGTCTCCTGGGGAGATGTGAGGCTGAGCCTGTATCTGTCTCTGTCAGGAAGAGGAGGCCTCACAGGAGCCACAGCACTGAATCCCAGTCACTGCCAGACAGAGAGCAGGCAGAACACTGCAGTGTCTACTCCCAGCTCACCAGACACACAGCAGACATAGAAACCAGGGGGGGGGGTGAGCGAGACGGAGATGCAGTGACTTTTCCCTGGCGGTCTCACTTCTCCTTACACTCCTTCTCACCAGGATGCAACTCAAAGCTGTTTTGGGAAAGGGGTCACCATAGCAACCCCAGGAGTTTCATTGACTGCTGTTACCCTGACAACAGCTGTGGTTGCAGCCCAGCGAGAAAGAGAAAACTCCTCCACAGGGACAGGAAATTCATTCATAGTAAGAGGAATAGTTTGAGGCATCGTGAGGTCTGGGAGGAGACACAGAAAGACAGGAAAATGCGGGAGCGTTCAGGTTGCAGAGACAGAGGCCTGATTTCAGATGCAGAACAGTGGGAGTGGATGAGAGATAGATGTCCTGGAGGTAGTGAGGAAGGCAGGTCAAGGACTGGGTGGAGATTGAGGAACAGAGCAGTGGAGTGGGATCGAATGACAAAGTTTAGCTCCAGCCCAAGCAGCTGGGGCAGGAGAAGCAGACATCTTAGCACAGAAGATGTAGACTGGGACAGGAGCAGTGTGGATAGATGGACATGGGGTAGCAGCGACAGCTGGGAAGACAGGGGGGGGCACAGATCCACGTCAGGCTCCAGAACGGGGGCAGACAGCAGAGACAGCCCAGGATATGTGTGGAAATGTGCAGGCAACAGACGCTCAAGCTTGAGACGCTTCTCAAGCCCTGAGTGGTGGACAAGTGGGCAGACATACAGCCCCCAGAGTGTGATCAACACACGGGCCAGCAGATGCCACAGCCCACGCTCCTGCAGCCCCTGCAGCAGCTCCTGCATGTCTGAGCTGAGCTGGAACTGGAGCAGAAGCAGTACCTGCTCGGGAGTCATAGCAGATAGGTTGACAGTTGGCTCCTGTAAAACGTCCTCAGGAGCTCCAGGACTTTCATCCAAGGCCCCTCAGGAGGCAAAGAATCTGTGCAGCCCCACATCCACTTCATCTAGCCTTACCCCTAGCTCATTTTCCCATTCCTCACCCCACAAATCCTCTTTAGCTTCTACAGTCCTAGGCCTCAACACGCAACGTTGTGACTCAAGTCTTTCTCAGCTAAATGAGCACTATTCACAGTCTGACTTTGGCCCTGGACCCTCTGCCCCTGTAACAACAAGCAGGTCAGACACAACTCTTCCAGGACTATCGTCCAATAAGGCTCTGCCACTGAAAACAGGCAGGGTGTTGCTTCTCCCTCTCATAGGGAAACTACCTGCTATCCAGAGAAAGGCTAGGAGGAAAAAAGGGCTGCTGGAGAAGAGTCAAGAGAAGGAGGGAGAGGAGGAAGAGGAGGCTAAAGGCAGTGGACTGCATCCAGGAACTGTCATCAACAGTCAAAAATGTCCTCTGGACATGGTTGAGTCAAACCCCAGCAGCATGCCAAATCTCTGCCGGTCGCAGATTAGGACTGATGACAAACAGACAGGTGGAGAGACAGCTCCGTCAATCAGCTTTACTGCTGAGGAGATGGACAAATATCGCCTCCTGCAAGAGCAGGCGAGAGAGCACATGCAGAAAGTCCTGGAACAGGCGCAAGAGAGTGCAGATACACACACAGAGACCAACTACACACATACAGCACAGACAGAGAATGGTAGAACTTCAGAGGAACAATACACACCTGCACCCTTGCATAATCCACAGCCTCAAGCCCAGTCAATTCCCACAGACACAATGCAAACACAAGCACAGCACGCCCTCCAGGTCAGTCTCCCACTTCCACATGTGACCCCACAAGAGAACTTTTCTCAACCTATGGCTCTGGGAGTCCCCAACTTAACCACTCTTCCACCATCAAGCACTCTCTCCAGCCTCCATCATATCATTTTACAGCACACGGCCCTCTCCATGCCCTCTTCCTCCTCATCCTCGTCCACCTCATCCCCTTCTCCTGCCATCCACCCACACCCAGCTCAGCTCCCTCACCCCCTTCCCCCTCTCCACCCTTCCATCCCTCACCACCTACACCTCTCTCCGTTCTCGATATCC
>JALXJV020000015.1:18464816-18576431 GCA_024633595.2 Lepomis macrochirus
CAGTTGCTGTCAGGAAAACCCTTGGGTCAGATAACCATCACTCCCATTATGTCGTTAATTTGCAGTTTGAATGCGAGGCCACAGCACAAAGAAAGAGATATAGATGAGTGACATGCAGTTCCCATCCGTCAATCCTCAAATCAGGGGAGTCGATTTTGTCCTTGGTCTTCTTTGTACTGCTTGTCTGAGTTTCTGTCACTTACAGTAGTATCATAGGATATCCATGAAACCTCTCCTGGATCCAAACACAGGGTGTCCATGGTTCAAAAACATTGAAATTGTGGCTTTGAGAGGTTGAAAGAATTGCTTGTACACCTTGAAGCAAATTTAAGTGCTTGAGCGTGACTTCAAGAGAGCAATTTACACAAATGAACATGTGAATGTGTGTATAAACAGTAGAATTGCCTCTCAAACTCCTTTCTCCTCTGAGCCCTGATCTCCCTCCTCCTGTTTCCGTTTAACTGGTTTCAGCTTTAAGACTCCAGATTCTGATAATTTCCCCCTTAATCCCTTCAGAGGAGCACCCTGCTTAACTCTCTAATTAAGTCAACGATACACGCATAGTAGAAGTAGAGGATAAACAGCACACACACACACACAGCTAGTAACATTGAGCTATCTGATGCATAGGCAATTGGTGCTTGATGTGTGTGTGTGTGTGTGTGTGTGTATTTATGGTTACTGAGTGTTTGTGTGTCTGTATTTCAATGATTAAGTCCCAATCAGGATGTTGTTATGACGACACATGCATTTTTAAGCTGTTAAGCCAGGATTATTCTCCCCTCCGCTCATCTCATTACTGTCGATTATTAAAAAACACATACAGGCACGCACGCGCGCACACAAATACTAATTATGGGTTGGTTTCCCTGGAGACCGAACACATGCTGCTGGGGACTCCAAAGATAGCTTGACATCCAGGTAAAAAAAAAAGAGAAGACAAATCTGCTTAATGTATGAATGCAGCTCAGGCATTAACCATGTGTACATTGTCATGAATTCTTTGTTTATGTATTTATTTGTTAATTCACGGACATTTGAAAGATGAAAACATGAAAGATCAAACTATATCGATCTGTTTTGTGGCAATGTTTTTATCCGTGTCTGATTATTTCTCTGCTTTGGCCTCTCAGAGAGCCATTTTGGCCTTTCAGAGAGATTTTCAGCATAGAGCGGGAAAGAATGCGAGTAAACAGTGAGTGTCCTTTCCCAGTGATTGAATGTGTGTCCTTGTGTAGAAACTGCACTCCCCGCTCTCAGCAAGTGAAAATATTCCCGCAGTGCTGAGGCTGACGTACAGGTGAGAGAAAAGCCAAGGATTTTGAGATCACCTGAGGCTTTGTGTCCACTATGACCCGCTCACACTAGGTCAGCTGAGAATAACCAGAAAGGGCTGACCGCTGATGTTCACTCACCCCTGGAGTCATTAATCACACAGCACTGCAGATGAGCCGCATGGACACATGCGGTAACACATACACACAAACACCCAAAAATGTACAAACACACATACATACATGAACCCATTTTAATTATAAAGCCAAATGCTAGTTGACAGGATTGCTTCAGGTAGTCAGTCCTGGAGGCCTGTACTCCTGGTGCATCATCATAAACTGAACATCGCAGAGCAAAAGCCCAGTCCACAAATAACAACACATCATATCACATTAAGCTATCAATATCTGCAGCATATACGTGCGGACACACACACATACACATGATCACATTGGTAACTCCTGGGCTTTATTTTACGCTCCTTAAACACAAACACGCACAATCAGATCATGGTATCTGAACTCCTTTATTCCCAAACAGGCCTCTCAGCTTGCAGCTGGTTCACTATCAAGAGCAGGATCTCAGATAACGTTCCTATTTACCGGTTATGAAATTCTTCAAAGGGGTCGCGCAGCAGTGAATGCCTGTGGTGTATTGTGTTTGGAAACAGGCATTGGGCATGGACAAATACACTGTGGATGTGTGTTACAGCATGCACATCACATGCAACAGTCCCTTTACTACAAGGTAAATGTCAGTTTTATGACAAAACCTGACTGATATGCAGCAAGAATATATCTTGAAAAAAGTCACAACTGTCCAATATATTTTACAACCGCATTAAAACTAATGTGCAAATGGCATTTTAAAAGGGTATTATGTATGAGACAAAAAGCAGGAACCAAAACCAAGATACATATAGATGGACTGTATGTGCAGATTTTTGAGATATTAAGGTCTGTAATGTGGAAAAATCTATCCAAAATTGTCACAATGCAGGTTTTTAAAATGTTCAGTCTGACATCTGTGTCATGAGTGTCTTATATGTCGAGTGTTTTGCTGTTGGTTCACAAAAAAAATATTCAAATCTTATAATTTTTTTTTGCAACACTAAGTAACTGAATGTGTAACAGTCTACCACTCAGATATACAAAGACTGCCTCTTCACCTTCACCCCTCGATTGCATACAACATATAAAGGAAAATGAAAAGCATCGGCCCATTATTGTATGCCATTCGACTAAGCCATGCCATTACACTACATAACCCTGCCTGAGAATTTTAAAAGGCTGCAATGTGAAAACTAGTATAAAAAAGAAGTCAGAGTTGCCCGTTTCTCCTTTCTGAAAGGCTTTGTGCCAGCCACTTTGAACTTTCTAGCAGAGAGAGAGAGAAACACATGCTGCATAAGTTCATGTCAAATTCTCTCTATTGTGTCTTGTCTTGTTGAATCCAATAAGTTAACAAAAAAGGGGAAAATCCAAAGCAGGAGAGTACACTGAACGGCATAAAGATTCAAGAATTGCACATAAACTTGGAATATTAGAACCGTTACATGTAAAGATAGGATTAACTGTTTGCTGGCAGACATAGTTTCCTAATAATGCTTACACCCTGATGAGATATTTCACTTTACAGCAGTCAGAGAGGGAAACTGCTGCTACTGCTGCTGTTGTATTGAGGAAGAGCTGAAGTAATTAATGTGCAGCTTTTGTGCATTTTTGTTACATTTGAGAAACCAATGCGTGGGTGTATATAAGAGGTAAAAGCATTCAAAGGTGTTTTGTTTTGGCTGCCGGTTAGAAGTAAAGCTCTAAAACTAATTTCTTTCATCAACATCTGTCAAGGAGATTAAGGGAAGCATTACTCAAGTATGCATTTATTTCACCAAAAGCATTAAACAACTGACTAAAAGGGACTGAGCAGACTGCAGCTTTTAATGCCACTCTTTTTGTGCATCTCACTTGTATTCAAATTTCATCTTTGATAAATGGGTGTGAAAGGATAATCAATTAAAAAAAAGGCACTTTAGAGAGCGCACCAGAACATTTAAACTAGAGGGAAGTATGATAGGCAAAAATGAAATCACACAGTACAAGCAAAGGACTGTGGGTCAGTGTTCCATGGGTGCCTCTGCATTGTTCTCCGCCTCCGCCTCCTCATCACTACAGGGTTCATAGTCTTCATCCAAGACTGGGTCTACCTCTTCTCCCTCCATCTCTCCTCCCAGCTCACCTAACAGCTGCTCCACGTGCTCCAACATCGGCTGGTCATCACATCGCAGCTTACTGTACAGCTGGGGAAGAGGGAGAGAAAAAAAAAGAGACAAAAAATGATGATGCAAGTGTGTAATGGGCCAGTAAGTAGACTGTGAAAATGGAAATTTTAAATAGAAAGTAGGTTATACAGCAGAAATGTTGAACAAGTGCAAAAATCATACTGCAGAGGCATTACAAGACATGAGATGTGGTGAGTGAAAAGTTCGTAACAGAAGCTCTTCCGTTGTGTCGATGAAGATAACATGCATCACTGCAACATCAGTAAGCAGCAGCTCGGAGTTGAGGAAAAGTAAGCAGCCCTGAGGTTTCAAGTCTCTAAGTGCTGGTTAGGCCGCCTGAAATATCCAATATCAGCTGCATTCTGTCAGCAAGGCAGTCACGGATCGCAAAACGCTGGTAAACAGTTTTTGTCTTTCATTTGGCAAATCAGCACATTTGATATACCGTTCAGCCGCACAGGAGACAAAAAGACCATTTATCTTCCTCTTGCTGTTACAACACGCATGCGTACACACGCACAGAGAAATGTATCCTGAAGCACATATGCTTATGTGGCATACATGTGCACGAACACACACATAATCAAAGCTGTTATCTCAGTGAAATATGCCGTGAAAGAGCAAGATAAAAAAGTCCTGTTCTCAAAGCAGGCAGCAGATTTATCTCTGTAAAAATACCCTGCTTGTGTATAATTACTGAACTCAAAGTGGAGTCGGGTGATAAAACTACTGGCGCTACCACTAAGGACAGCAAGCATAACACTGTGTTATGTGGGAACTGATACAGCAATTTGTATTTATGCTTTTCTTTCCAGAAACAAAACTAGAGAGAAAAACAGGGTGAGTGGGGAATGGTATATATGATCTAGGAATAGTATTCTATCTCGTCTACCACACACACACACACACACACATACACACACAGTCACTTGAGCTCATGGACAATAAGCAGCTGAGTGCCATTATTCTTACTAAAAGTGTAACGAGGCCAAGAAAGTGAAGAAGTGTGTGTGTGACTACTTTGCCCCAGGACCAGTCTCTAAGCAACAGCAGGTCCTGACAGGAGACACGCAGTCCCATGGGAACTCATTTAGAGTGTAAGAATGTGCAGTGTGTGTGTGTGTGTGTGTGTGTGTGTGTGTGTGTATTTAAGTGGATGCTGTCTCTGCAGGTTGGAGCTCCAGGGAGGTGGAGCGTGACCCAGGTCCAGGCACCGGGTCTGATGCCAGGGGAGAGCTGACCCTCTCGGCCTCTCCACAGCACCACACATACATACAAACCCACCCCAACTGATTTTCATTCTGTCGCTCTGAAATGCCTGGAGATGTTTATCTGCAACGAACACTCTGAATAAAAGTCAGGTTTGCTTTATGATACGCTGCTCAATACCCAGAATAATTGCACATTACTGCCTTGGGTGAGAGGTAGAGGGTGTCTTTCATATGAGTTGCATAAGAAAAACAATCTAAGAAATATAGCGAATGTGTGCAAAAAAATTGTATGTTCTACAATGCTGAATCCTATTTGGAAATTGTATTTATATGTGGTGATATTTCCTACAAATCAATAGCGTAGTGTGTCTGCTGGATAGGTTGTGATTATTCATTGTGATGCTTTCAGCTATAGCTACACAAACAAGAGCTATTCTTTACACATTCTGCACCGAACGCTGCTGAGATCAGCAACGCCGTCGCAAAAAACACAGGCATTTCTCATTTACAACAGCCTATGTTTTCTCTTCTCACTTTCACGGCCCAGAGAGCTGCCTAGAGAGGGAGGGAGAGTGTTGTGTGAGTGTATGTAATCGTATAACTTTTTCATGGTCCACTTTGCTCTACTTTCAAGCCCCAAGTCACAGCCCAAAGCACACTTGACCAGCAGCACACACAACATATGCAGTTAACACATGCAGTGGTACATGGACTCATCTGTTCTCACATTTTACACACTATTCTTTATAGCCAAGCTGGAGCCATGGCACTTGCAGTGGCAATATCTATCTGTCAGGAAGTCAGTCCACCACTTCATTACTCCAGACTAAAGTATCTCAACAACTGGATAGATTTGGTGACTTTTCCTCCAGCACCATAATCAGGTCAAAATTTTACTTTACCACATACCTGCAAAACTAATGAAGTTCCCATGGGCCCCAGCCATACTTTATGTTTAGTACTAATTAGCAAAAGGTGGCATGCTCACATACTAAACACAGATGGTGAACATGGTAAATTATAAACCTGCTAAACAACAGCATGTTAGCATTGTGAGTATGCAAACATTAGCATTTAGCTTAATGCCCAGTACAGCCTCACAGACCTGTTAGCATGGCTTTTGTCTTGTGCATATCCACATGGGATGTTGTTGAAATGATAAAGGAATTTTATAAATTTTAAGCCCTTACTGTTCTTCACACTGAACATACAGCCACTGGCAGTGAGGCACATTTAGTATAATAGAAGATACCAGGGTCAAAATAACTCCAAATATTGAGTGGACACTTTAGTGTCTCACTGCTCACTAAAGCATATTGTTAAATGTAATGCCCTTTGCTAAAATGATGTTCACCTGGGAACTGGCAAACCTTGAGAAATTTTGTACCCCAATTTGAAACTTGATTCTTGAAATGTGATTCTTCTTTGAGCTCAAAGTTTCTAGCCATGTTCGCTTCAGTTCAGGTGCACAATAGAGCATAAGTGCTTCACAAGGTGAATGAGGTCTCACTCTGTTTAGTGACATTATACTGTCACCTGCACTACAGATTTAATTTTGAAAAAGTACAACTACTACAACTAGAACACGATAAATAAGTACTTCACTATACTTTTGTTTTTCATGTTTTTTTTCTGGCTATGTTGCTGTAACACGTTTTACATATGACAGAAATACAGTCATTGGAAAAGGAATCTGGGGTTTTGGATTAAAAAGCAGCAGACCCTTAGATGATCCACCGAGCCCGATCAACCGGACCAGGCACCACAGCGGGTGCAGTAATCACCCAGTGCAGAAGAAAGAGAGCCGGGATTGGAGTCATACAGGCCCAGCTTGGACTTAAGGCTGCTCGTAAAGTTCTAGTCTGAACAAATTTGGTTGGCCAAGCAACAGAAATCAGAGACTGTTATGTCCACATTATTACAGAGACCTGTTTAGCTGTCAGAGCGCAAGATGTTTTACATCAATGATGCTTGGTGCTCAAACGCAGTCAAATTGAGTGGACACTGTTTCTCAAAGGTCTAATGGTTCAGTTATTTTGTGAGTGAAATTGAGTTTGTAACTCCCTTCTGCTATGTAGTACACAATATAAATTAATATAAAAGCAATTATAAAAATGGTAAACAGAAATAAACTATAATCAATGGAGCAGCGTTGAGGATGAATTTGAGCTTAAGGGCCCGTGTCCACCAAAGCGTTTTTAGCCAGCTGAAAACATCAGCTGCTGTTCTGAAAACTCCTAGGTAGGAGTGCTAGGGTGCGCTTTGGAGGCGCAGCTCAGCACCCTTTTTACCAGGTTGTAAAAACACGGCGCTCACATTGCAATGAATTGAAAAAAGACGCTGGCATCAGAAAAAAATACTTTGGACATGGGCCCTAAGGGCTTACGGACTGTGTCCACCTAAGGGCCCGTGTCCACCAAACCGTTTTTTTGCCAGCTGAAAATGCCAGCTGGTCTTGTGAAAGCTAGCAGCCGGTTTTGAAGCGCAGCGTTTTGTCCAACTGCTTTTGGTTGCTATGATACATAAAATCCGTGGAAGTGAGGTTGCAAGTAATTTTACCTAACTTTACTGGATGTAAAAATGTTAACACAGAGTAGAGTACTTGCTCTGACCCTTGCTCCGTATGAAAACAAGGCTGAAGTAGGTAGAGAGAGAGGACGGACTTGCCGTATGTGGGTTCATGAGTTTTTGTGGGCGAGGAAAGCAGCAGGGTGAACAGGCTGTGGCTAGGTGAGTACCTTCCTTCAGTATCCTTTGAGCTCTCCTCAAGCACCTCACCTCACCTCACTGATATCACTAATGCGGGAGATGGGTACCAATGATCTTCTGAGCAGTTTTAATCACCCGTTGCAGAGCCCTCCGGTCCTGGGCCATACACATCCCATGCCAGTTAGTGATGTCTTCAGTCAGGATGCTTTCTGTGTAAAAGCTGACAAGAACTTGGCACGGGTTTTTGGTGTTCTTAAGCTTCCTCTGGTATATGTGCATGTATATGCATATAAACTGTATATTTAGTTTAATTTATATGTTACCATATTTAAATTACATTACATTTAATTATCTGTTCATTATTTTTGTGTGTGTAGCATAAAGGGACTACAAACTTTCTTTTTATTAAAGAACCTTGTGTTGTATAATGATAAATAAACCTACCTTGAAATTAATTTCTATCTCTTTTCTTACTTAATTTCATTGGACACATCTACAGTTTGGTCTAGGACAGATTATCTGTAAGTGCTTACCTTTTGTTCACTATGCTGTCGACAAAAATGGAATACAGCACTAATGTACCCTTCCCAGAAAAAAAGTATTCTTTTCCCCTCATTTTGTGGTAGAAACCTTTTTCTACAACTCATATGGCAGAATAAAGACAGGCTGATTATGTGGTGAAAGCCTAATCATTCCATCATTGTTCATCTTCTGTTCCCCATCTATGCTTAACTTCCCTTTTCATTTCACCTCTTCTTTCATTGCATTTCCTAATGCCTTCATTCTCCTGGCTTGTCTTCTGACCATTTTCCCCTCGTGCACTTTGTCTTTGGCTTTCTTTCATTCACACTCCTACACTCTTACCAAATGACCTTTCTGTCAAGGAGATAGATACCTCTTCATACTGCATCATACTCGAGCTTGCATGTGCACACACACGTCTACCGTTTTGGCAGAATAGTGCCAGAATCTTTGCCCTCCTCTAAACTTCCCTCTGTATCCTCAATCCTGCTCTGCCCATCCTTTTTCTGGACCAAACAGAGCCCTTCTACTGTACAACTCCACATTAGTAAAAGAGCAATAATTAGATGAATTGTTTCAACATGTCTGCCTCTTAACTTCTGTCTCACTCTATCCTACAAACACACGTACTTCTTCACTGGTAAGCGTGTGACACTGGCTGAGATTAGACCTTCATGAGTGTGAACAGGTCATGTCGCTGGAAGAGGGCTAACCACAAACTCACGCATGCACAGACACACGCACGGACAAACCTTAACATTTCATTCTTCCAGTCACATCCTTGGTAGGGAAAGGCATAAAAATGACATGACAAGCACACCTTGGTCCAACCATACCCACAACCACATACCTGCTCATGAGATACTCTTTCAGCCACATCAAATAGTAAAGCTTTTGACCTCCGTTTGCCCTAGCTGCCTCTGTGCACATGCACACACACACACACACACATATATATAGCATTGTCCTCTGTGCACACACTGCAGATCCTTCTTCAATCGCACCCTATCTGGCTGAGACTCAAATTCCATTTCACGTCCGGTTTACTATTGATTTTACCCTCGCCACTATTCACCAGCTACACCCCCTGCACCCACACAACCACACACCCACACCCCCATATCCAATCTGTTTCCTTCCCCACCTCCCCTTTCATTCTCTTACTCTTGTTCACCCTCTGCACCTCTCCTACACATCTTTCTTGTCCTCTCAAGCCATCCATTCTTCCCTATCACTCCTATTTAGAGCACCTCAGGTGAATGCAGTGTGTGTGTGTGTATGAATGTGCACATGTATCGATCACAGAAGAAATGAATAATGAAGACATTTCTTAACAAATAATTAGATATGCAAGTTGGCACACACAACTTACCAACTAAATATATGCATCCACATAAGGTGCGCCTACGCATACTTTCTCTCACATCACACACACATGGACACGCACATGCACACACAGCAAAGTCATAAAGTATGCAGAGAAGTGGACTGGCGCCAAAACAAGCCGTTGGGCTCTGAGGCCTCATTTCCATGTTGGAGCCCATTTTAACTAGCAGACTGACTCATCGTTAATAATTAACACTCACAGTGATGCTCAGAAACAAAGCTCTGATATAAACAAGGGAGATTCTCGACTACACAATATAGAAGTACACACAAATGTGAGCAAAAGTGCCTAGCTGAGGAATTAAGTGCACCACAAAAGGGTGCTATTTTCTCTCCACATTCCACCTCACCTTTTCAAGGTCTCCGTACATTTACCTTACCACATTATTCTGTTCCTGTTGCTTCACTCACTCTACAAAGAAACTGCTATGCTGTTTACTTGTCACGCTCTGACAGCTCACCCAATCTTTCACCGTTTTTCACCTTTTTATTCCTTTGCATTCTTTCCCTCAGTGCAGAGGTACTTAATTCTCCCTATTTTTCCAATTCCATTTTTTTTTCAATTTGTTTTTCTTTTCTTTATTAACTCGCCAAAACCTGGCAGCTCAAATCTATATGCTCCCAAGTTCCGTTCTTTTCCTCCCCAGAATTATTTCAATTCTCCCTCTTGGCAGCTCAAAGCCCACCTCGCTCCTGTCGCAGCCCAGGACATCCCCAGTGGATGCTAGTTAGACAGGCCTGTCACCGCACTACTGGCCAGAGAGACAGATATCAATATATTGCCACTCTGCTGCCCCTACTCATCTGTAGAGGAACACGGTAGGATGGGAGAAGAGGAGAGAGGGTGGAGAGTTGAGTGGGGAGGTGAAAAGGAGAGGGTGGTAAAGAGAAGGGGAAAAAAATCATAGGTGGGGCCTGCCATCCCGCAGTCTGTGTTATCTGATTTACAAGCCTATTGGATTTTAGACTAACATGAATCACAGCTCCATAGAGGCATTGCTCCCTGACAGAATGACAGAATGAATGAGACACATCGCTCCGACTGTGTATGTGTGTGTCTGAGGGGGGAATGGGAGAAAGACGGGGGTGTATTTAAACATTATTGAGATTGTGATAAAAAGAAAGTTCTGTGGCAACAATGGCGCTTAGTTGGGATCCTCTCACGTTCACAGTCCTACATGCTGGGGCGAGCCGGTACGATTGAAAAGCTGGATGAATAAAACACAGCAATTTTCTCTGCACCCAATTCAAGTCAGATACGCCAATCTACCTCAGAACAAACAGTATATAGTACTTACCAGAACCACAAAAAATCAGGTGGATAACTCACACTTTCACCGAGTTATACAAAAGAAGCTGTTTTCAATCGCTTAAATTAAATTTACTCATGCAATCTTTTTTTTAAAAAGACGAGTTGCATTTATTGTTTCATGTGCCATGGTCATGATCACAGATTAGTTAGTACTTTAACACATCCTGAAGTTTTAAATGTCAAAGTATTACAGTTTAGAAGCTAGTGAAGCTTAAAAGTCATGAGACGCTGCGGGGACGGTTGAGACATGTAGCCATTCTACCTTATGTAGATATGACAGGAGGGGGGCAGAGTCCAATAAGCTGCAGGGTACAACACCAGGATACTTACAGTCAAATTATAGGGTCTTCACAGTAGACCAAGAAAACAGGCTGTGGATGTACATAAAAAGGGTAGCCGATATCTAATCCAAATGCGCATTAACTGCTGGATATTGTAGTTAGCAAGTTATAATATTATATTATATTATTTTTTAATAAGAAAAAAGACATAATAAGTTTGCAATTATGTATTAAGAAGAACACTGTCAACCATTCTAAATAAAAACAAGAATAACTTAAACTATTTAAATGTATATTGTTTTGTTTTTTCCGTCCCAACCCTATGTTTCATCTGTCCCACACAGTAGGGACTGATGAAACAATACACCTTTTGTTCAAAGTGAAATAATTTTTTAATTTTATCATTTTTTAGATAGCACCTGGTATTGATCAAACACGCATGTGAGTTGTTGATGACAACAAAAAATGATTTCTGCCTGCAACGTTGACATTGTACTTATTTGTATCTATGCACGATGTTGGAAAAAGTATTCAGATCGTGTACTTGAGTAAAACTACCAATACCACACTAAATACTCCAAGGTAGTACCCATTGGTGGGTTCCAAATGAGAGCCCTCCCCCAGTGTAAAAAAATGGCAAAAATGGAGACTACATTGACCATTTGAATTTGCATTTAAATTAATAATTTGTGATTTCTCCAAGATAATGGCTGCCCCTCGATTTGTTTTGGTCAGTTGCTTACAGTTTACTGAATTTGAACACACCTACCAATTTGACAATTGCATTGTGATGGGACAATATAATTCTTAACTATTTTATACAGGTCTGCAACTAATGTTTCAAATGTCCTGTTTTGTCCAAACCTCAAAATTATTCAGTTTCCTGCCTTTTAAATCAAATTGTCACATTTCAGATGATAAAATCATAAAATGTATGTCATTTTTGCATAATTCATTACCAACCATGACCTATGTAATAACCATAAAAACTAGGAATTACAGCTGTCAGATAAATGTAGAGGAGTAGAAGTAAATTGTTCTGAAATGGAAATACTAATGCTCAAATTTGTACTGAAGTAGAGTTCAATAAGACAACTGATATGAAACATTTATTACTGTAACATACACTGAATAAAATTCTAAACGCAACACTTTTGTTTTTGGCCCCCATTCATCATGGGGAGTGGACTCAAAGATCTAAGACTTTTTCTATGTACACAAAGGGCCTATTTCTCACAAATACTGTTCACAAATCTGTCTAAATCTGTGTTAGTGAGCACTTCTCCTTCTCCTGCATGGGTATTGCACAGGGGTGCCTTAGTTTGGCCACAATTAAAGGCCACTCGAAAATGTGAACAATAGACGATAAAGCGGGGTATGCTTTATCGTCTATTTTCCAATTTATTTATTGACAAGTTGCTCCCACGGTATCGTTCAGGATAGAGGTGTTTTGTATACAAGCCACTGTACATTTAGCTAGCCGTAAACTTGTTTTTGAGTGCTGTCAATATTTTCATCAAAGAACTTCACACCTCTTTCACACTGTGTTTTCAGTTCATGAAAGTAAACTGCAATATTTAGGTTGTCTAAAATGTCGTACGGTTATACTAAAAGACACTAAAGAATCAGCTGTTAATTTTTTTTCCCATAAGTACATTTTGTTTTAAGCCTGTTTTTGAAAATTAGCATCCCAGTTAATATTAATTAACAGATGCAACTTTCTAACCAAGCTAGCTAGCTACACCCTCACGTCAGAATATGATCACTTCTGATTCGAAAAAAACAAGATGGCGAAGGCCAAACTGCCAAACTCGGCATTTGCTAGTTTGCTCAAGTTCCAATTTTTCAACTTGAGCAACAAATTCGTATTACGCTATGTTGCGAAAGCCTATTAGATTGTCTGGACATCACTGACGGCTTCAGAGCGTTGTTTAGAGAGGACCAGGGATAGCAGGGGAGTGACATGCCGCTGGCCGACGGAGAGCTGCTAAATTACGGGGAAGCGTAGAAGAACACCCCTAGTTGGCCTGGATTATGCTCTTACAACTACGCCGTTTACCTGCGGAAAGAGCTCAACGTTAACTGCTTTTATTAAATTAGTTTTTGGGCTTACAACAATTTATCTTCACATGTGCTTCTCAGCAGCTAGCTTCCGTGCATTTCCACTGTTGTTGTTAGCATCAGATGGCACCCAGAGTTCTGTTGGACTACTACTTCATATAAAAAGCGTACAAAACTGGAAATTTTTGGTGTTTTTGTTAGATGAATGTGGAATGTGAGGCATATCACGCATATATTCAGCATGAGTTAACTGTCTGAACTAGCTTGCAGGCGTTACTCCATTGCTTGAGTAAATTAGATGCTTTCCACCACTAGCTGTGCACTACTGAATAATTAGTCAATGATATAAATGAACCACAACAAATATACTGTGACTGCATTTGTAGGCAGATTTAATGACATTTTCTAGACGTGAATTACCTTTTTAGCATTGGTCAGGTACGATCTGGCTGCCTCCTTCAATGCCTTCCATTCCTCCATCTCCTCCTCAGCTACTTCTCTTCCCTCTCTTTCTTGCTGCTCCTTCGCTTTTTCCAACTGGAGGTAGCACACCCAGCCGGAGAGATACCACACCTGGTAGGCACAGAGAAAGAGAGGAGGTTTGAGGGGTTAGGGGGGGGCATGAGGCACAGAAATTCAGAGAGAGAAAGTGTTCTTTGTTGCAGTAAGTGAGCTGTGACAAGGGAAAAAGATTTGTTACCCTTGCGGAGCATGTCTGCATGAAATCCCACAATCCTTCTTTGACAAGGTTTCACACATATGACATGGAATCGCACAGACAGAAGCTATCCATCACTCATATAATAACTGTCAACATGATTCTATCCTGACATCCAGTATACTGTACACGTTTAAAAATGCTGCATGAATGTAAACACATACTGTAGCTTTACAATGAATTCAAATCTGTGACTTGACCATTTCACCATCTGTCACTACCAATTTGTTTTTCATCTTTCTATAGCAAACATATAATGACTTTATTGAAACATAACTAAAACATAATATAAATATAGCCGCAAGCGGCAATGATCGGGATCCAAGCAAGTCGTGAAAAAAAGCTACATTTGACATTTTCAGAGGAGAAGAACAGATGCAGAAGACTTGAGAGATTAAAGTGATGAAAGAATTTGGAGTTAGAGATAATTGCGGAAATGCAAACTTGATTTTTATATGTACTGGGTGACATGTTCAACCCACCTGCAACATTTTGTGTTTCCAAGATTTTAAGTTTAAGCTGCACAAACACTTTTAAGCTGAGAAAAATAAAAAAAATAAAAATAAATTATATATATATATAAATAAAAGTGAGGTTTTTGAAGAAGTACTTCCTTCAAGCATCATGGTGTTTAAATTGCCACATTTTCACAATGAGACCCACAGTATCATTTTATTTTAAATACACAGTTTTAGATCCATCAATGTGGCAAATAATTGGCTTTGAAAGTCCAGCTTCATTTATTAGAACATGCAAACAGCTGGATCAGATTGGGGAAACAGAGCTTAACTAGATCAATCACTAGGAGAACAAGAACAGAATAATGTCAAAAATAATTAGTCATTATCTTTGTTTATTTCATTATGTTGCCCCAGTAGCTCTCTTTTACACTACACAAATATACTACTACTACTACGTAGTGCATTTGACAAAGCTAATAAATTTCATTTGTAACACACAGCTGTTTTCCTAACCAAATATTAGATAATGACTTAGCCTCTTCTGTTGCAAACATACAAACCTTAGCAAGATTTTGACCCTAGATATGTAGCCACCAATCAACCTCAATTCAAGAGAGCATCATGTATACACCATATGTTAAATAACATAAATAAATAAAAACCTAGAACATTATTTTGAAATAATCCCATTGCCCCAAAGAGTTCAAACAGTCAGCGGAGGTGTATTTTTAACTGTAAGTTAGTATGCTGAAACAGACCAAAATCAGCTTGTTCTCTTTCTCCAACATAATCCCATACACAGTGCTATGCTTGCTCTTCCAAACACAATCATATTCAACTCAGTGAACTTGGAGGTGTGTGTGAGCCTCTCATGTAAGGCCACAGATCAACCACCCACTGTTCTTCAAGAACCAAAATACAAATATTAGCTTTATTCATTATTCATTGAGGGCAGAGGCAGTGGGACCTGCACCTCTGCCAAATCAGCCATTTAGCTAACAAACACATCAAGGCATGCCACACTGAATTCAGAATTGCAGCTCAGCATGCTGAGTGGGAGGCTACCCCCTGCAGCCAAACTTATCAGAACAGCAGCAGCACTGGATAGATGTAGTAATGCTGCAAAACCAGCAGTATGACATTTGTTATCGGTGAAACATTTTTATGTGAATGCAGAACCTAGAAGAAACATGTTCTTGTGCATATATATAATATGTGTGTATATTCAAGAGAGAAGGAGTGAAATTGGGTCACATAAATGCAAAATCTTAACTTCTTTACAAATGACAACCATGCCTCCTTAACAGCTAGAACAAGGCTAGACCATTCTTTACAGATGGTCCGCCGCACAATATTTGTGTATGTGGTAAAGATGGCTTGTGCAGTTCCACTCAAAACTAAAACACGAGAAAGTTAGCTAATTAAGAACTTCAGAAAACCCTCTCTAGCCTTCCACAACCCCAGACAGAAGCACACATAATAAAATAAACGCTACGTCTGTCAATCAAATCACTGGAACTATTGTCATTTCAAAGTGAAGGCACATCTTAGTTCCCATATGGTGCTGCTGAAGGAAGAACAAAAGCATCACGAATGAACGGAATACCTTTGAAACAAGATTTGCAAGGAACAAGCTCAGTTGTTTGTGCAGACTTAACATTTTATAAGTAAGGTTCCAACTTTGAGATACGCAAGAGTAAGGAGACGGAGGCGAGAGCTAACAACTTATCTACTGCACTTAAGAGAAGGAAACAAGAAAGAGAGTAAGACAAAGAGGGGGAGAGGGGGGAGGAGATCAGGAGAGGGAGTGTGATGTAGTCGAAAATGTCTGTCATACACTTCTGACATCATAAATATGACTCTAGCAACCTCACTGTGATGTGATCTGACAAAACACTTTCTGACCATTACAACTGGGGATGACGGTATGCATGTGTGATTTGCTGTAGGCCCACTCAAATCAAAAGTGTCACAGCTGTGCGTCTCTGGAGCGAGTTTAGAAGTTCAGCCCCCTGATGACTGCTCTCAATCTGTCAGCTGAGGGGTGTGTGGGGGAGAGTGAGGGAGAGAGAGAGAGAGAGCAAGATACTGCTGTGCACTTCTGTCTGACACTCTGTGGCACACCTTCACTTCCTCTGCCACTGACAGTGGGGATTTGCAGCACATAGTTCCTACTAAATCACAGAAAATGCTGTCATTTACGCCACTCCCTAATAAGCATTCAAGTTCTCAAGTCATTTAAGTCATAATGTGTGTGTGTGTGTGAGCGAGCATGCAAGTGTTGTGAGCAAGTAATGTATGGGGGTAAAGAGCCTTCCTTGTGACACATGTACAGTGGCTCAGCAGAAGCAACTAAGTGCTAAGGTTGAGGCTTTCCTCTTCCCACTGGTGTGATTAAAGGTTTGCCTACAGTTGGTCTGACCCAGCAGCAACTACTGAATAAAACTAATAATAATTCTGCCTGCAAAGCGACACATAAAAATACATCAGTTAATCCTGTGCATTGTCAATTAATACACATGTACACTTATCCACCAGACCACAGAGTCAATTAGTCGGAACACTTAACTGCCATTTTAGTTTCACTTCACACATTCAGCCTAATGTTGTGTCTTTTGTGTTTATGTCCATTTCGTGTTAGGTGGGATATTTTGTTTTATTTTGCTCTGCCCAATAAGGGCGGACATTAGAAAGTCTGATGCTTATCTACCACCCCACCTGTTCTCCTCCTGTGTTGTCTACCACCCCAGTTCTCATTCTGTGTTATTGCGAAGTTTCAGAGCAACAAACAGTGTCCCCATAACCATAGTAACTCACTCTCACTCCTGCCTGCAGTGCAAGAAGAGAGGGAGTGACACTGTGCATCTGCCAGAAGAGACACTGACTGAGATTACTATCAGCAGCATGCAGGGGAATAAAGTCTACAGCCTACAATATAATAGACTTTTGTATATTTCTCACTTTCCCCCTGATGGTCGGAATAACACACTGCATTCGTCGCTTGTTGCTTTTCAGAAATAAAGTTGCGGAGGGTCTGAAAAAGGTAGCCATGGGACGAAACCACTGGGAGAGGAGGAAATAATCTTCTACAACTTAAAAACGCATTGAACTTGTGGAACATAGATGTTAACCGTGTGTGGAAAAAAATACATTCACTAGTCGTGACAGACAATTGTGGTTATATTTTAATTTTTGGATAAAATTATTGCTAGGGACAATTACGTAGTCGCTGGATATTACTAGGGACACCATCCCTACTACATTCTTGGTCAGTAAGGGCAAGCTGATGAAGCTGTGGTTGTGGTTGCCATCAGCTGTAACCCTGTACGCAAGTTAAGCGGTTGTCGATGGATGGATGGATGGAGGGTTATCACTTTACCTGGACAACTTCATCATCCTCCTCCAGAAGCCCCTCCAACACATCTACCGCCATCTAATGTGTGGAGAGAGAGAGAGAGAGAGAGATTAAAATGAGATTTAAAATTATCTTTAAATAATCTTTAGAAAGAAAAACATCATCAGAGATTAGTCATACCAGAAAATAAGTTTTTAGATTAATCATCAGTACACACTCAGTCTATTCTCTGAAACAGCTTCGGTCCACAGATAAATGTTGTTGTTGTTGCACACAGTGTTGCATATCTCCCAGGAAGAGCGATCAATCAGAATGATCAGAGGGTCTGATAAGAGTCTATAAGGCCAGCGTGCCATACACAACATCGTCGATACCAACAAGACAAGCAACATGGCCGTCGATAGACACACTCACCAGTGCTTATCACACAGTCAATAGTAACTTTAGCCTCTTTGTTCGATAGCCCTTTTAATCCATTTACTGACATTAACAGTCAATATATTCTTAGTACATGCACCACTCCAGAGGATGCATTAAAAATCCACATATCAGCCTGTTTTTTCATTAAGCCATGAGCTTCCGGTGGCGATAAAAAAAGTCAGTTGTCTGGGTAGACTGAGGGTCAGGTTAATTGAGAGTATCCCGCTAAAGGCGTGCAGATGTGCATGCCAGGGAGTTACTTGATTGACTGCTACACCAATTATCAGATAAAAACTCATTGTCCTTAATTAATTAATGACTGATTAAAATACACAAACAAAAACACCTAATCCCAGCTGATGATGAATGGATTCATGCTCAGCCTCAGAATTATCTACTTGACTTTCATTGTATCACACCAATGTGACAAGTGCATGCACACATATGCACGCACACACACACACACACACACACACACACACACAATTCAAGCCAAGCACTAGATAAAAGAGACAGGAGTAAAGATCTGTCTGGGTATTAAACAACTGTGAACAGGCAGTTTTGGAGCAACTAAAATAGAACAAGAGATATCTCGGAGCCAGGATAAGTGCGCAATGAACCATTATATCATCTCCAACTGTACTCCTTCCTAACTACACTGGTCAACCCAGGGGCGAGTGATTAAAGATTCAGAGATTCTTAAGCCGCTTCACGCTCTAAACAACAACAAGATTAATATTCCCGTGAAGATAAGGGGAAGAGAGGTTGAACTGTGAAGGAAAAAAGTGAGAAAATTGGAAGGAAGAGTACAAAAAAGTCTCTTAATAAACAATGCAAAACTGGTCCATGAACAACGGTGCACCGCAAAGACACATACACACAAACACACACACACCAAAGACTCAACGTACATGCTGTCCTCTTTATTTCAAGACCTGTTAAAGAAAAAAAAGCAGCACTCTGGGGAGAACTCATTTATAATGGCCATTGTGTGCGTGTGCAGTTTGTCTGTGTGCGTGTGTGTGTGTGTAATCTTCAGGCAATTTTGTTTAACAGAATCATTTTACCGGAGCGCACTGCAGAGACAGGAGAAAGACAAATCACTTTACAAGCGAGGGCAAGCCGTATCTCTAACACACAGAAACCCATACAACCTATAATAACACATGCATGCATGCACGCACAAACAGGAGCATCTACACTTAAGTAAATAAATCCTGGGGATGTCAGTGCTAACTGTACTTGCAAGCAACATTGCAAAGTACAAGCTGCGCTCCATTGTGAGCTAAATTTAAGAACAGAAATGCTCAATGAATAACATGAAAGCAAACAAGAATGACAACAACACAGAGAGTAACTAACCATCAGCTGCTGTGACAACTACGCCGCACAGACACCTTAACGGCTGTCAGGGGGAGGGCGTCTGTCTTTCTGTCTATCTGCTATGTGGCAAGTGAATTACTGGTGGTGATGGGTGATGATGATGGTAATGTGTGTGTCTGTGTGTTTGTGTGTGACAGCAAGTAAGCAGAGTTCTCTGAGGGCCTTGTTACTACAAAGCACACTTAACATACTGAAAAACTTCCTGATTGATCCAACCAACAGTCCAAAGCCCAAATATATTGTGTTTACAATTTTATAACGCAGAGAAAAGCAGAGAATCCTCACACTGGAGAAAATGTACCCAGAGGATGGTTGGTGTATTTCCTTGACAAAAAATTGTTGGTAATCGACCAATCATTTCGCTGCACTAGTCTACAAAACATCAGAAGAAAGTTAAAAATGTCCACAGCAATGCCATGAAAATGCTTATTTTTTCCAAATCAACACTCCAAATATTTACAATGATATAAAACAAAGAAAGCAGCAAATTGTCCCATTTAAGAGGCTAGATAAATTGACTGATAAATGATAAAAAAACAATTAATCAAATATGTTAATCTTCTATCCAATAACAATTTTATTAATTAACTAGTTGTTTCAGCACTGCAGAAACTGGCTCAGAAATACAAAACATCAAGCTGCTAGACAATGATACCTCTCACTTGTTGTCTCACTTATGCTGCTTTCAAGCACCCCACCCACTCAATTTCCATTACAGCTATGAAAATAACAAACAAATTTGGCATGGATTCAAGTGTTTCTACTCAAAAACAATCATTAGAGGGGGGGACCTTGAAAAGCAATTTTTATGACTTTTTTTTCCCATTCCAAATTAAGTGGCACAGATCCATGTCTTGCTGAAACAGAAAACTGAGGGGAAGAGCAGCAGTCATGACACTGATGTTTTCAAGAATGAATTAGCCCACGGTTATTTTAATGCCAATTTTTTTACAAAGAGCAAGAGACAATTTCATAATGCAACGCTTTTACCGTCAGTGATTCTCGCGTTTTTTTATGACATTGACACTATGTTATTATTAGGAACTCAAGTATCAAAAAATAGCAATTTGCTCAGCCAAATTTAGCATAAAAATGGAAAGTAGAGAGGAAACAGGAGGTGGTAATTAAGATTGCAAAGGTCATATGTTGAATGTGCGAGGCTGATGTTTACACTGTCACCTAGTAAAGTGATCACAAACAATGAGATGCATTGACAGCCTTCGGGGGAAAAACAAACTGCCACTTAGTTGTGCTTAAATCTGTCAACATTGTGCACTAAAGTTATTTTGTTTCCCAGTGACTAAATTGGTCAAAGTAATCACACTATGACAATTTTATTTTCCTCCATTTCTCCAATTTAAACTCAAACCACATAAGGGATCAAATGTATAATCCCAAACTGCATTCACAAGACAAAGAGCTTAATCTCCAACAGAGACAGACAAATGCTTTAACTATTAGCCATATAATAACCATGATAGCCATACTCTCTGCAGCTATAAAAAACAACACAAAAATTGCTTTAATACGTTTTGTTGGCAAATATATTAGTAACATTTTCAAAGCCTTTGTTGAAGCACACAACTTTGAACAGAGTTTAGAGTAGTGAATAGATTTTTAGTCCAAAAGGAGAGACAACGAGCACCACGAGTAGTGGAAGGAAAGAGAAGAGAGGATATCCTATCAAATATGGCTAAGTCCCAGTCTGGGAGAGACTGACAGAAAACAGCTTCCACCCTTAAGCTCAATTTCCGTCAGAGACTTTCACATGGCTGGTGGCTAAAAGCGAATACGACCAAATGTTTTGCATGGGCGTGTATATGCATGCGTGCGCACACAGCAATATATTCATGTTTATAAAGTACTCCGAATGTTTGCAGTTTGTGTGTTTCGGGCTTGATGACACCAACATGAGGATGAAGACAAACGACATGTCAGAAACTGTGGACCGAGACGTTGTCATTTTACTGATACACCTGACAGCCACCAAACCCACAACCTACATACAAAGATATAACTGCAACTGAGCCGTGTGTGTGAGTCTGTGTGTGTGTGCATGCGCGGGGGGTGGGGGGTGTGGGGGGATACTGTTCTCATTTCCTGTCAGTGATAACCATAAACCACTCAACAAGAGTGACTAGAAATTAATCACTGGATCACAACAGAAAATAGCTGAAACGCTGTTGGTGTGGCAGTAATCACAGAAAATGATTTTGAGCATTAATAACTGCTAGGGGTTTTAGTACTGAACTGAAGGCAGTGAGCCACTAAACACAAGGCCATTAATACTGGAAATTGATGAGTGATTTTGAAGTGCGCTGTATCACAGATACGGCAGCAATTCATCAGACTACAGCTTCCTTTTTTTTTTTTCCTTCTTCACTTCCCTCCTCCCACGTGCACCCCTTTACCCCTGTCCCTCTGCAAATACCACTCTTCAATTATTGACACTGAACTCTGGAGGGGATAAAGACCCGGCATGGCCTTCCCACCTTCAGTGCTATTCACTAGAAAGGAAAGCACACAAACGCATGCGCGCACACACACACGCACACCAGGATGCCCTTCCACCACGAGACATACACAGACCAACAATAGCGGAGTGCACACAACATTTTACCTCGTATTCCTCGGACTCGATGAGCAGTTTGGCTGTGGTAATGCGAGACTCGTACGGAGGAATCTCATTCTGGAGGAAAAGGACAAGGCCGCCACCTCTACAGTTAGTGTTTACACAAGCATCCACAAACATGGTTCTTCCTTTTGTCTGATAATAACAACGATCCAATTTCAAGCTACAAAACATTCTGCAGCTGTGTGGCTGTTAATCAGAGTGAAGGTGTCGGCAGGCTGACTTCAGATCAACCTGCTCCTGAAGATAAGAGTCATAACAGTGGTGCCACTGGTATTTTTTTTCTCAAATTGTCACCCCGACCTATTATATCACATTTGCTCAGGATTTGAATGTAGTAAACTCAACAACCATTTGTGGGGTGTCATTTAGCAACCATTGTAATTTTGAAATTACAACCATTCTTTCTCTTTGTCAAATTCCTTGAAGTAATTTTGCTTACTTATGCTTTATACACTTTTCTGGTGTTGCTTTGTGCTTTCATATCCACTCTCTCTTCACACACAGGCACCCCCCCCACACACACACACACAACATCACACAGGTTTGTGAAGTATTTGTTCCATCTTTTATTTTTTATAATCCCCCGTTTCATTATCTCTTACTTTTTATCTCTACTGGTGTCCTTATGTTTGCGCTCACTGCAAAGTACACTGTGACAATCTCGTTAGTTGAAAGTGCTTTATAAATAAACTGGGATCTTATGAGGGCTGGTTGCTGTCAGAGAAATACTAAAGCACAGCTCCAACTCACCTGCATGTCTTCCTCTGTGCTGAAAGAAGCAACACTCTGTTTCTGGGCAGGTAGCCACAATCCGACACTCTTCAACAGGTATTCTCTGCCTTCCTGAAGACAGAAAAACACACACGTGTGTAAATTCACAGGCACATGTATGACTGTACAACAAAACACACAAATATAAACACAGATCGAGTAAAAGAGAAGGAATTTGGTGAGTTCAAATCATGAGTTTTTACTGACTGGATCCTGAATGCTCTATAGATATCAATAACCTTTTGATTAATCTGAGGTCAATTTTGTTTTATTTTAGAGAGTATTTTAAAATAGGCTGTTGCTGGATGTGGGATGCTGTGAAGTGTAACTGGAGCCAGCCTGACCCCTACTGCCTACAGCTATTATTACAGATCCACTTTATCAACAGAATCTCTTGCTTTTCCTTAGTTTGGTGATGTAAGAGCATGAAGAATTTTTAAAAGAAATTTTTGTGTTTATGTGCTCAGGTTTTGAGATACCCAGCAATGAGCAAGTTCCTGTGCCTTCCCATAAACAATGGTTGCTCAGGACATTCCACTGTGAATAATTTTCCCTCTGTAAATGAGGGTATAAATGTAGAATATCTCTTATAATGTGATGGTTCTTGAATATGCAACATTTTTTTTAAAAATTGTAAAAACAGAGACTCAGAAACTCATTGTCAGATGCTTCACACTGCAAAGTTCTCGTGGCTTCTTTTCCTAAATGAGTCCAATAAGCTGCTCTCTCTCACACTCTCTTTATCAGATGACTATATGACCTCAATGATCTGCCCAGTAATTAACATTCCTATCGGCATGACCTGTCTGTGTGTGTGCGTGTTAATGTACGTGTCCATCTGCTGATTAATGGCATACAATTCAATTTGCTCAGAATAATTAACTCAGCAGATTCCCACTTTAATGTGGTGATAACTCATCCTGAGTGAGTGTGTGTGTGTGTGTGTGTGTGTGTGTACTGACCTGGTTTCTCTCTGTACTGAACAGGTAACTGGCCATGAGCTGTAGAGCCTCAGGGTTGTCATGGTGATACTGTAATGCTCTCTCAATGAACTCTTTGCATTTGTCTGCAGCTCCCTCTGTCATGCTACAGGCATGCACGCACACACACACACACACACACACACACACAGAAAGACAAATCTCAACTCATTACCAAAGCAGTGACATGAAATGCAGTTATACGTTTCGATAGTGTGTGCTCCAGTACCAGAGGTCTGCTAGGTAAATCTCGGCAATGGAGCAATAGGCTACACAAACATCCTTCGCTGTGAGGAGCTCTGAGTCCTCGTCACTTGGGGCAGCAGCTCCGGCCTGAGCCTCCTTAAAGAGCAGATAGCAGAAATGTGTCAAATCTTCTATTAAGTATTTTAAATCAACAGATGCAGATTAGTTTATTAACAAGTTTTTTAACAAGTTTTCCAATAAAGGAAATATAAAATAACCCCCTTATATTGCTAGAGAACTCAATCTGAATAGATTTTTTTAGAGGATATGTTGACATGTCACAGTAGGAAAAGCACTGAGCCAAATAATAAAGTTAATGATGACTTAAATTCATTTAGCTGCTTTGGTTTTGCTTGCTCATTATTGTCAAGGTTTACTCGGACACTTGAATAGTATGGCGCCATTGTTAATATTACTAGTAATATTTGTGCTTTTCCTACTATGCCAAACTAAAAATGCTGTGAAAAAAGGCCTTTGAAGATTTAAATTATACAGAATAGCTCTTGCCCTTTCCTTGTTATATATTTGTTTGAACTGAGGATTCATGTAAACGCCAGAGACAACCTAGGAACAACTCCTGTCCTATTGCATACTTAATGGAAATAAACTCATACTGATTTTCTGGAAAAACAAACAAACACCTTCACTCAATGAATGGCTGACCTCATTAACAGATACTTTGGAGAAGATCCGATATGTCATCAAGGACAGGCTTAAAGAATTTGAAAAAGTCTGGCCATCATTTTTGTATTTGGAAGGGGGGACAGTGTTAGGTTGTGCAGATTAGAAAACAGTACTCATAAGGAGAGATGAAAGAGGAGGCTCTGAGGGTTTCTACATTTAAAGAAGCATATTATATTATATTGTCATATATGACTAACATGATGGTGTTTCAAAATAAAAATAAAAACTTTGAAAGAAGAATTGCCACAGGACTTCTGGCTTACATTTTCAGCATTTAGTACAGGTTGTTATGAGTTGGTGACTTCAATGTAACAAGCTGTTATCAAATAACCTATCATTTGTACGTGATTAGTAACATAAAGAAATAAAATTAGTAATGAGTGACTGTAAAACAACAGGGGTGTTCATAAGGCAGACATAACACTGTAATAACTATGCAGCAAGTATTTCCACTACAGTGTGGTAATTCTTTTAGAGCTGTTCAGTTGAAATTATAATATTCTCTGGATCTCTGTGTCATTAGAAGGTGACATGTATGAAACAGACAAAGATATTCCATAGTTTGTCCAACAGCACCATCTTGTGAAGAGACATAACATTACACTAGCATGAAGCCTTTGTTGCAATGGCATTTCTCCCTAGTTTATGTAGACTAAATACAACTAACTAAACCATAAAGGGAAGGTGAGTTTGTATCTGGGTTCACTCACTGTGGTCTGTGCTTGTTTGTCCAATGCAGACAGCAAGACTTGTATTCCTTTAGTGTAGTAGTCCACGGCCTCCTGGCCGGAGTGGATTTGTCCCAGGTACATGTACTTACTGTGGCCTTCATCTGGGCTCAGGTCCACTGCACGAAGAAAAACTTGGAGAGAATTTGTCAAGGAGGCTACAACCACCACTGCACTCAAACAGCATGTGACTATAACAGTTTCCATGAAATGACAGAATAACTGACATGCAAACAAAGAAGAACCCTGCATAAAGGATATTCCCTTAGCTTTCTGTGTGTCTCCTAGTTCAGTGCAGATGTGTCCAAGCATGTCTAGAGCTTGCAGGTTGTTGGAGTCCACATCCAGGGCTCGTTGACAGAAAAGGGCAGCCATCTCAAAGTCAAAACTATCCAGGCACTCCTCTGTCTGTACAACACATGATCGCATCAGATAACAAACATGCAGTAAATGATCAGGATTAAAAATACATTTCGAAGGCATGACAAATCTGAGTCATAGCTTTGTTGTGGATATCTCGTTACCTTTTCTAGTAGCTGTTGCACGGAGTACTTCTCAGCTGTCTTCTTCTTGGCTTTTTCATGCATTCTTACTTTCATCCTTTCCTGAGGTGACAATCCAACAAATCCTGCATCTTCTGTGATTAGATAAGTGGAGAGTCAACTTTAGGTTTGTTTCATTTGGTCTCGTAAAGTCAAGAGCTGAAATCAAAGCAGAGAGCATAGCATTTTCATTGCGACTACATACTGTAAATAACAAGAACAACTGAGGAGAATTACCCCTGTTTGGGCGGTTGTCTTTCTTCTTTCCCTTGTTTTTCTTTTTCCCCTTTGCCTGTCCCCCCATGGTGCCAAAAAATACGTCTTATATCCACAATTTATATTCAATGCACACTTTTCCCAAAGAGACTCCACACACGCGTGGACAACAGCTAAGAGAACGCAACGCGCATGCTCCAGGCAATGACTGGGTGTCTGCTACGGAGAGAGGTATAGGACACAATACTAACGTTTCTGAAACAATCTTTTTACAATTTTAAATAGAAAAGGGCACATTTATGAGGTCCGACGTCGGTGTTCATTGCGTGTTGAAAGTATGCTTTAAATTTCAGTAAACTCAAACTCCGTATTTTAAATGCTCTTTCTGCGCCGATTGTTAAATTAGGGTTTTGAATGAATTAAACGGTTTTGTTTGTGGGCGGATACTTTGTCTGATGGACAAGTCTGTAGACGATTGAGGTAACGCGTTTAAGCTGAACCCTTTGACGCATCTGGAACTTTTGGGATTTGAACCAATGGGCAGTTACGTAAAATGTACGCACAGTTTTTTGCAATTCTGTTGTAAATAAACGAATGACAGAGGCGCTGGTGATAGTGAAATTGCTATCAAAAGATATAATTAATACGGAATCCCATTACTCGACTGTATATTAAGGTAACTGAACGTTAACGTTATTTAAATAATGACAAACTATTTAACTTCAACTATCGGCATCGCTGTAGTGTGAGAAATAACTGAATGACAAAGCACTGAAAGATTAGCTGCTAGTAGTAAAGCTAATGCTAACTGCTGACATCACCAAGCCAACTCAGCTCTTAAACCTAACGTTACCATTGACACATTTATTTGACAACAATGTAACCAGGTAACAAAATAGCTAATGTTATCCTGCTGTCATTACTTTTACTATCCGTTGTAACTGCTTAACGTTAACGCAACGTTTAACATTAGCTCGTTTGTTCTCGTTTGTCAATATTACGAGCAAATTATAGCGTCACACCGACGTATAAACTAACGTTTGCTATTTCGCGCCATTGTCCCCTTAGATCTGCAGTTAAATTATCTGTGCTCACAGTAGACAAAGGCTAAATGCCCTATAGACAGTAACCTTAGCGTAACGTTATGTTTCTGTCCCATTACCTTGCAGGGGTTGTGGCTACGTTGATGTCATTCATACGGTCCAGTTTGCTACCAGCCACTAGATTCAGACTGTGTCGTGCCACACAGGTAGCTTGTGGCCAATGCCACAGGCTCGACTTGCCGAGAGAAGTGGACCATCAACCTCGGAAAGAGCTAGCAAGTTGGCCCCGTGTTGGCCCTTCGTGGCTGTCGGATTGAAGAGGATTCACCAGCATTAAAAGTTATCATGGCAGAGTTAAATAAGGAGGTGGTGGATTTGGTTTGGGGGAGACCCTCCAGTGGAGGAGTGTCTACCTCCATCTTCCGTAGATGGACCCAAGGTATGATGCTCTGTCTAAGTATGATGATCTGAATGAAAGTGTTTTGGTATGTTCACCCATGTGCAAGTGTATCCAGGTTTTAATTCTAACCCAAATAGTAAAAAAGGTAATTTCATTGTTAGGTGCTTCTCTCTAGCCAAGGGTCAGATAAGTAGGAAAATACCCTACTATACATAATCAATTTTACTCTAGAGTTTAGCCTTAATTCACTCTGTGGGCTTTGATATGACAATGCATGTTGTGGTTTTTGTTATCCGGGTCAAAGTGTCTCAAAACACCTTATTTGTTACTGCTGTGAACAATTTCAACCAAAAGGGTTGCTCTGTTGACAAGACTTTTTTATGTCTTTTTCACAGGATTTGTTTTTAGTGAGAATGAACACACAGCACTGGAGCAGTTTGAAGGAGGGCCATGTGCTGTCATAGCACCTGTCCAGGTATGGTGTAGTTCAAAATCCCTGTAGTTTTATCAGGGCCAATCAACATCCAGCATATTCCCTAAGAATTGAGCCCTCAATCACCTCAGTGGGTAGAAGATCTCAAAAGTGGATGTAAACAATCCATGAGTTGGTGATTTTACATCGATTGACAGCTTTAAAACCTGGCAGACGGACTTGGATTGTAATGGGTGTGTGCATTGTTGCTGATGCTTAAATGACAAAAAAACGGTTGAATCTTATATTAAAAAATTAAATAAAGATGTAAGTCTGTGAGGACGGACTATGGACAGACAATACTTAGCAAGTGTAGCATATTGCACCAATATTTTCTTGCAAATTTAAAGACTGAGTTTGTGTTTCTTTGCAGGCATTCCTCTTAAAGAACATTCTCTTCAACAGAGAAAGTTCCAACTGGAAACAGATGTCAGGTAGATTGTACAAAGAAAAATCCGAACCATTGTTTTTGGTATTGTCTTATATAGTTGTATCATGGCTTGTTTAATCATGCACATGTATGTTTGTGTCTGTTAGTGGAGGAGCAGAAAACGGCACTGTCTTCCACGCTGAGTGAAATCCTAGAATCTGCCTGCTCCAGCCCATCCACAGGGTTCTGCCTGGTGACCTGGGCCAAGGGACAGAGCCCACATACTAGCACACATACTCACATGCAGACGCAGACACAGTCACAGTCGCAAACACAGGACATGCCAGAGCCAGAGAGCAGCCAGCCGCCGCAGGAACAGCAACCCAGTGAGTCCTACCTCTGTCACATTTGCACTGCACATTCAGAATAATGGTGCACAACGCTCACTATGAACGCTCACTTCTTCACCCAAGCCTCTTTACCATTAATCACAAAAATGACTAACTATTTGACAGTGTGGAGTTTTTCTATGTCATCCTCTGATACTACAGTATATGTGTGTTTTACTGTGCCTAGCTGCTTTGGCTGCTGAGGACCTTGGCTTTGAGCGATTTCACAGTGTTCTCCAGTAAGTGACACACCGCAGCTAACACCTTGCATCTTTATAGTCCTGCCTGTCTCTTTCTCAATGTAGATCATCTTGACATTAAACAATACTGTGAGTTTCTGGCAGGATTAAGACCTCACACATCCTTGCTTTATAATTGGCAATGTGTAGTACTGGGATAGAGAGCTACATTTTTCTGAGAAGATAGTATCAGTGGAGGGGAGGGAAGGAAAGGGGTAGTATTTCATTCATCTAGTCTACAAGAATTGGCTTTCACATTGAATTAGCTATTTCACTCTGCTCACAAGTTGCCGACTCAGCACTTTTACTGATTGCCTAATAAAAAAAAACTACCTCTCACTACCTTTCTTACACACATACTGTCTGTCACAAACTAAATGAATGCATGGTTGCGTTTGCCAGAGGAATATTGAAACCTCATCACACAGCATACTGGCAGCTGAGACCACACAGTCAGCAAAAAGCAGTGCTGACTCACAGTGAAGAAGTGCATACTAAGTAAGACAGACAACTCTAATAGCAGGAGAGGGTAGTGGCTCCATATATTCAAGATCTGAACTTTCTTTGTCCTCTGATGCATCTTTATTGATTTCTGCCCTATCTTATCTTTACCAACTTGGCATGATGAATACAATTAATACATCAGTCTCATTGATCCTAAAACCCAACAAATCTTCTGTCTTTTGAGGGTTTCATAAATCAATCTGGTGTTTGTTCCCTTCCTGCAGTAAGCGGACTGTAATGTCAGTGTCTGGTCTCAGAGAGGAGGTGCTGTCTCTCTACCACACCTGGAGGGGGTGCTGTGGAGTCTTGCTTTTCCTCTACTCTGTCATCCTCACCAAGGTAAAGAAAATAAATAGCTAGATAACTGTTTGTCTCTGCCATTTGAATGAAGTGATGGGGGAAACTGGGAGACACAAAGAGTTTTCAAAGAGTCTTATTTATGCGCTTTAAGTTATTGTGTTTTACCATTTTAAGACATGTTTTCTGTGTATTGTGTCAATGTCCAAATACACAAAAATCAAATGTGCATTTGTCTCTTCTGGTCTTCTCTGTGCAGGGCATAGAGAATATAAGAAATGAGATTCAGGACACAATGGAGCCTCTCATAGACCCTGTGCATGGCCATGGCAGGTAATTCAACTCCTTGTATCTATTGTCTATGGTTATACAGTACTGTGCAAAAGTTGGTGTGGAAAAAATGCTCTAAAGTAAGAATTGCTTCAAAAATGGTCATGTTAATAGATTATATTTATCAGTCAACAAAATACAAAGTGAGTGAACGATTTGAAGGCATATTGTTAGTTGTATGATTAAACAGTTATACTTAACATGGCCTAATGATCACCATTGAAAATGTAATAGGGATGGGGAATGAGACACGGTTCCAAAATTTATCAAAATCCAAAAATCAATAAGCTTATCAATACTGCTATCGAGACTAGCAGGTCTTATAATGTAACATTATGTCTTGAGGGTCAAATTTGATTTAAGTTGAAACACGATGGATAAGAAAACTAATGTTTCTAATGATAGCATCGAAATGCATTATTAAACAGCATAATACCGGGACTGTTTATAATCAGGCTGCAGAATCTGCTCTCTGTCGGCTCCTACACACACACACACACACACACACACACACAAACCTTGGCGAGTAAAAAGACAATACTTTATCAATACACCTGTCTATAAAGTAAACATGTAGGAAGGGTTAATTCAGACATCTCTGTCCTCGCTAGCTTGGCAATTAGCCTAATGTTACAAACAAGCTAAATAGAAAGCTGTCTGTCTGTAACATAGACTGGTCTGTAGTCTCAAAATTTGGCACATTGTTAAAAACTCACCTGCTGGCTGGGACATACTAGCCGCTCCTCCTCCTACCAGGTAACATTACCTGCAGGCAGTGAATAATGGCAGAGAGGAGGAGGAGGAGAAGCAAGGTCTGAAACAGACTGAGTTTTTTATTCTTTCTAAAAGTTTGGTGGTTCGCATGGATAAATGCATCAGACACAATTAGCCTCTACATACCTCATGACACCTCATCTTTTGAAATAGACGGTCACTTTTGAAGCAAACTGCCACTCACCTCTTTGGTCTCTCATCCTTTCCTGTGATATAGCCTAATGTTTGCAGGAAAGAGTTTATTTAGCAAATTTGAACTAGCCTCCAGTATAGTTGATGCTGCAGGAAGTAATGCCATAATAGTAACAACAAAGTGGCATTTGTTCATTCACTCATTCTTCTCAAAACTTTTTTTTGTAGTTTTATTGATGCAAAGTTCATTTCAACAACAAAAATGCGAAGGATACAATTAATCAAATATATCTTACATTGCCAGAATCTCAAATTAAATTCAGTTCTTCCAAAATATTATATATTATATAATATTTCAGCTTTTTATTGCTTAATTATTTTTTAAGTGTTCTTTTGAGCTGCAATGGTGAAACAGTAAAACGAGTGAAGCTGGGTTCGGATCCAGTCCATTTTGATTTGTGGATGTGTAACTTTCCAAGTATGATGAGGAGCTGCACAATAGAGTTCAAATGCATATAACATGACATTCTTGTCAAAGCTACTTGTGGAACTGACAACATGCTGACGTCAGACGCACGTCCATTTACAAACCAACCATGGTCAAGTGTAGAGAGATGCAGACAACATGATGCAAGTCTGTCATGTAAAGTTCCTAAGTGCACTCGCATAATTGCAGTGTGAAACCAAACCAACACTGACCGAATGTATCAAAATGTATCAATATGAAGTTTGTTTCAGACCTTGGTGCGGACTTTCAGGTGTGAAAGGGCCCTTGCTGTCAAAAGTCATGCACATCAGCAATGTCAGGCACAAATATCGATGCACTTGGGGTTTCCAGATGTGCTGTCCAAACTCTTTTGAAGAAGCACAACGAAAGAGACAACATGGTGGACTGTAGATGTAATTGTAACTGCAGCAACGTAAACTTACTGCAACAGATGAAAGTCATATCACGCTTACTTCCCTTCGCAATCGGAAGATGTCCAGCAAAGCCATCAGTTCAAACTGGCACAAAACATTACTACCCTGGTATACCCATCTACTGTCTGGTCAGAAGTCGCATTCATAGAAAACTTGTTGCCAAAAAGCCATACCTATGACATGGAAACAAAACCAAGTGACTTAACTATGCATGGAAACACAAGAACCAGGGTGCAGAAAAATAGCAGCAGGTACTTTGGACTGATGAATAGCTGATAAATTGATGGCTGCAGCAGAAGGCAGTTTGTTCACCGAAGGACTGGAGAACGGTACAATAAAGAATGTCTATAGGCAACAGTGAGGCATAGTGGAGGTTTCTTGCAAGTTTGGGGATGCATTTCTACAAACTGAGGTGGGGAGTTAGTTAGATATAATTAATGAATTCTCAATGCCGAGATGTAGAGGTAGATACTTATTCACATAATGCAATACCATCAGGGAGGCATTGGCCCCAAATGTATATTGCAGCATGACAAAACCCCCAAACATACGCTGAAAGTCATTAAGAACTGTCTTCAGCATAAAGAACAACAAGGAGTCCAGGAAGTGATGGTATGGTCCCCACAGAGCCCTGATCCCAACATCATCGACTCTGTCTGGGATTACATGAAGAGAGAGAAGCAACTGAGACTGCCTAAACACAGAGAAGGACTGTGGGTAGTTGTCCAAGATGTTGGGGCCAACATACCTGCCGCGTTCCTTCAAATACTAGTGCAGGTGTATCTAAAAGAATTGATTCTGTTTTGAAGGTAAAGGTGGGCACACCAAATATTGATTTGATTTAGATTTTTTTTCTGTTCACTCACTTTGCATTTCGTGTATTAACTTGTCTATAATTGAAAGCATTCTTACTTTCCAGCATTTTTTCCACATCTGCCTAAAACCTTTACACAGGACTGTTCACTGTTGCAAGCTCCTTTGTTTGTGTGTTAAAGGGTACAGGATATCTTATGTTTTCTCTGAAACTCTCAGTGTCTCCTTTCTTATCCATCTTTTCAGTCAGAGTCTAGTGAACCTCCTTGTAACTGGCCACGCTGTCTCTAATGTCTGGGATGGAGACAGGGAGTGCTCTGGCATGAGTAAGACTTCCATGAAGTTACTGCATACACACACACACAGCACACCATAGTCACACAACAGACCCATGTACACAGACCACACTCACAGAACCCAGTTTTGTGGCCCCAGATTTAAACCATTTCCACCAGAGGCAATAATTCTTACATCCCACAGAAACGCTACACTATGGCACAAATTAATGCCAGTTTGACATAATTTATCAAATTCTCATTTTGTTGCTTTTTTTCTCTCTGTCTTGTAGAACTGCATGGTATTCATAAACAGGCATCAGTTGGCTTCCTCACGCTTATGGAATCACTACGCTACTGCAAGGTACAGAAACATACAAGTTCCCACAACAAGCTCATTGCCAGTTGTTCATGGCACGTATGCAGAGGATTTGCGTATTTAAATTTTTTGCTGAAGACTCACTATGAATTGAGATGTCACCCAATGTGTACAGTAAGATGAGAGAGCCCATGGAATACAGATGAACACACAAATGCACTTGCTGTTACTTGTGATTCTGAGATGTGGGTATCCAGTATGTGAACACAAACCACAGTGAGCACTCCCGTGTGAAAATATGTGTTTGGCAGGAACAGTCCCAACAGGCTAACTGTAAACTCTCACTCCCATTATGCTTATTTTCTGGCACATGTGTACTGAAACACACGTCAGAAGAGACATTTATAAATACATATGACTTGACACATTTCAGCAATCTTGAAAAAAGGAATCTTGGCTATTTATTTATCATTGCCAACATAAGCAAGCCCAAAAAAGCTGGAGTGGAGACATGAACTCTGCAAATAGGGAAAGAAAGGGGCTATAAAAAGTTAATAACAAGTCGATTGTTTCAAAAGTAACTAGGAGGCTATTCAGAGTGATTTAAGAGACCAACTCTTATCGAATAAGGTGAGTTGTGCTCATATATACGCTGTTCATATATTTACTTTTGTTGTATGAAAATCAAGTTCAAGCTGGGAATGATGCTGCCCTTAACAAGAGCAGGCAACTAATAAGAGAAGATCCAAGTGAAAATGTGTTCAATATTAACATTTCTAAGATACATTATACTATTTGTTGAGGATCCAGAGAAGTGAAGTGCTTTTCATATACTGTGACAGATAATTGTTTTTCATAAACTACATTATATTTAAACAGTTACTGATACATTCCTTTTCTGTGTGTGTGTGTGTGTGTGTGTGTGTGTGTGTTTTTCAGGTCGGGGCATTCCTCAAGTCTCCAAAGTTCCCTATTTGGATCCTTGGCAGTGAAACTCACCTCTCTGTGTTTTTCACCAAGGCAAGTTCAATTCACTCATCCATACGACCAAACACATATTTCACTCACACAGACACACAGTGTGTAAAATAAGCCAGTTTCTTCAGCAGGTTAGAAAAACCAAAATATGGAATGTGCTTAACAGATTTAATACAGTCCAGGTCAGATATCAGAGTCGGGGAAAAAAGAGGGGCAGAAAGGGAGGGGAGGGAAAAATGAGCACAGGAGATAGTCATATATGGCCAGTGCTGTTTCTTGGCTTTAAACCTGTCCAGCATTAAGGGGGGAAAGGTTTCCAAAGAGGAACTTAACAAGTGCAGACATACACACACACAGTCATCTTCATGCCCATGCTTTCTCACTCTCACGCACACAAAAACACACTATTCTAGTTTCTCAACCATCTGTGATCAACTAAACAGTGTGTAGTGCATAATATATGACCATGATGTAAACTTTGGAATTTGGACTCTAATGAGAGCCTCCCTTTACAGTATACTTCTGTCTACCGTCAGTGTCAGGTTAATTCCAACAATGGATCACACATTTTTCTGTTTTGGCACATAAGAACGTGTTTATTTTGTCCTTCAGTATTCATGTATGAGTTTACATTGCAAATGTTAAAAATAGAAGAAGTAGAGCAACAGCTTGGCTCGAGAAATAACACACTCTGTCAATTGACTAAAATTTAGATAAAAGTAAGAAAGGAGACCTTATGAGATAAAAGGAAAGATCTAAAATGCCAAAAGGGCAAAACACCTGAAAGGAGGAATGGAGTGAGGATCTGGTCTCCTTAATATTTTTCTGGGTCATTTCTCTGCTTTATACCTAACAACACTGACAGTAATTAGAAACACAGGGTTTGCTCACTTGCCTGTTGTCTGGTTTATTAGTAGTTGGGAATTTGGCTATTGTTTACATAGCAATGAACAAAAACGCCCATCCCCACTTATATTATAGAAGTAACCAGGGCTTGAGTGCAGTGTCTGAATGAGTGCTCTTTACAAGTTGTTGCATTCTGATGGCTTGTGTTCACTTGTGACATTCTCTGCAGCAGAATCCACCCTTGAGCCCTTGAAGTAGCTTATAGGTAAAAGGAATTATGGTCCAGGAATCAAATCTGGAAGCAGGTTCATGTGGTCAAAGTTTAGACAAAATTCCTCTACTTCCTAAAAGGAAAGGGTTCCCATGTTCGTGAGAAAGGCCTGAGACACCCTGCTCCTACAGCTGCAACTCAGATATATACTGATATACACAAGGCTATGGCATAATTTATAGAATGCACACTCTAATTGAGGTCAACCCTGTTGTTTTTGGCTCTTGGGTAGAAGTATGAATCATCAGATCACTGTGCCAGTGTCGATGTGTGCATTAGCATGGGTACACACTCACCCAGTCTGCACTCAAAAATTATGTTTATCATCTCTATTGGTGAACAGGTAACGTAATGCATATCTGTAGCCTGTGTGCTAAAGCTGGCAGGTTTGGTTAGGGTTAGCACATCGATTCTCCTTACGGTTGTAAAAAAAGCCACCAGAGAGGCAGAAAAAACCCAGGCAATCATCTTCATAATGCCACACCCTTAATATACCATTGATTAAAAGCTCAGTTACATGCATTAAGCTCCAGCCTGCTAGGCGAGTGGATCATATGTTGGCTCAGTGATGACCCAAAGTCGTCATGCATTCACTGATGACTTACCAATTGCTACAACTCCCCCGGCGCTAGTGACATGTTCGCATATACACAGGCACACAGTCTGACTCTTGCACACACATTCCAGGGCACAGGGAACCTAATCCTGATTAGGTGTGTGTGTGTGTGTGTGTGCTGGCGTGTCGCGTGTGGTGCGTGCGTGCATATGCGCATGTGTGTGGCTTCAGGTGGATGGCTTCCTGTAGGGAATATGATTCCAGAGTTCCCATCTGGATTCGTTTGTCCCGCTGGAGACTTGGAACACACATGCGTGCACATGTACTGACGTACATGGCTGACGCTACACTCTGTCGGTTCTACAACTCTGAGCTGAAGTTGAAGGGGGCAAGGGCGCTCTGCTGGTAGACCTCACTGTGAGCTTGACCCTGTCCTGTTTGAAAGGGAATCTATGTTTAGAGCTAATTTGAAACACACTGAGATTTCCCAGGCTTTGTGATACAAAAATACACGCTACCTGGTTATGTAGCTTTTAGCTCCGATATAGAGCCATCCCCACAAAAGCAGACAACCTGATCCCTGCTTCTGATGTGTCAGTGGCTCCTTCTGTCCGCCATTGGGGACGGGTGTGTTTTCCCCAGAGTCGCTGTCAGTGTGTGACTGGGGCTTTCAAACCATCAGCTTAATAGCATTAGTGTTTTTATCTAATCTACCTATACAAAGACCATTCCACCATCTCTGATCCCTACCCACAACACCCCACATGCTCTCTGTCCTCTGTTGTATTAATGTGTGTGTGTATAATGGCATGTAATGGGATCTGTTTTAGGACAAGAGTTTCTGAGACGCCAGAGAAAGGAAGAAAGACAGACAGAGAGTGAAGGAAAAGAGGGATGGGTGATGGATGAGACATATCATTCAATATGTTTTTTTAAAAAGGATTCTTTCTTCCTTCCTTTTCCCCTGTTCTCTTGTCTTTGAAGTAACTACCCGCTCCAGTGTACAGTAGGTCCGTTGCCCAAGAAAAGGATTCCACAGCGCACCTCAGTCAACCTCTTCAGATTATTGGTCCCTAATGGGAAGGAGAGAGGAAGAAAGGAAGTAAAAAGGAAGGATGCACTTTAAAGAGTGGTGCAGTGGTCACTCAGGAAAGAGAGAAGGGGGGTGATCCTCCTGTGACATTTCTCATCGCTCTTTACTCTCCTCTCACTGAGTGATGAGGATCACAGGCTGTATCTCTGCTTCTCGAGGGAGTTACATGTGTGTTTTTGTGTGTGTATGTGTACAGTAGGCATGTCCCGGGTCAGTGATTTACTAGGAGAGAGAGCAGCCGCTGTGGCGCTCTGTGTCCCTTAGGACTCTAGCTTCTGTTTGCACACACATGCAGAATGACCTTCAAGGACTAGTAAGGAGCAGGAACTTAAAGTGTGCAGACACTGTTAACATTGGTCAGTTTCCTTCAGTGAGGCTTCATTTGCATAGCCACAGTAAATTTACAGTTTTGCCAGCAGGGCTGGCCTATATATTAATTAATACATTATAACAAATATTTGCGTATAAAATATTCCCAACTTAAGGTTAATAAGCAATCTTTTCCCACAGCTTTAGACTGCATCCTACTGCCTTCTTCAGTCAGCTATCGAAGCCAGTAAGAGAACCGTGAGTTTAAGATGTTATATCACGTAAGCTGTATGTCTTCTTAAGTACAAAAATGAGTGCATATAATAATGCAATGATTATATATCATGGTATAGACAAATAATCACACTGATTATCAATTTTCACTGTTATGCATTACATGAAACCAACTTTTCATATTTATAAAACGATCAAATATTTTTACATTTTTTTTGTAGACTTTTGTGTTTTCTGTTGAAGAGGATTACTTTCTGTTCAGTTCATATGATCAGAGGGATCGGGCCGCAAATTAACAAAGCAGTATACATTAACAGTCATTAATTATCTGTGTCAGGTCAGACCATGGGACATTGTAAACAGATGAAATACTGTCTGTGTCCGTGTGTGAGCTGCATTATTCTTCC
The DNA here is from genome assembly GCA_024633595.2 of Lepomis macrochirus. Taxonomy (NCBI): domain Eukaryota; kingdom Metazoa; phylum Chordata; class Actinopteri; order Centrarchiformes; family Centrarchidae; genus Lepomis; species Lepomis macrochirus. Next base: position 18,502,963 of record JALXJV020000015.1, read on the forward strand.
TTTTCCCCTGTGTGTTGTTCTTTGTTATCGGACCCATCATTACGCTATATAACTATCCTCTGGCGTCTCCTCTCTTTTCTGGTGAGGCACAGTCTTTCTCTTCCAAGACAGCTCCATAAATCACTACTTTGTCCTGTCACACACACACACAAACATAGAGTAGTTACTGCACGCACTCCTCTGCAGGAGAGATACATTTTCTATTGTTGCCTGTGCTCATGATCACATGGGACATAGGCTAGTTAAGGTGAACAAAACAAACATACAAGCAAACATACACAGTACATGACAAATCCTCACACACAGACTTTCTCCTCTTGTTTCCTGATAAGCCTGTCATGTAGTGAGGCTGTTGCTGCCTGCTAGGAACAAGGCAGGAGACACTGTCCGAGACCTCTGCTTTGTTGTCTCAAACCCGATCCCTTTAGACTCACTCTATGGCCACTCAGAGCCTCTCAGCACACACAATAGCTCTTTGGGTGGACCGGAGGGAAAGAAAGTGTAACTCTAGTAAAGTACTATGGCCTACCTGTCTTTCCTGAAGTACCTACCTTCGTGAGGAGATAAAGGATGAAAGGGGGGAGGAAGAATAGAAGAAAAAGTCAAGGGTGGGAGGGGAGGAAATACTGCAAAACTGAAGTACCTACTTAACACAAGAAAGTGCAGGTAAGAAGGGGGAAAACTGGGGAAAGAAGAGCGACAGGAAAAAGGCCTATAAGAGATGGGTTGTCAACCCAAGAGCCATTAAGTCTAGTCAAAAGAGAGCAAAAAAGGTGTGCATATGGCTAGAGGTGAAGGTTTTAGGCAGTGGTCAGTTGACCCCAAAATGGCACAAATGGTAAAAAGGTTGCATGGATATTAGCTGAGCTTGGTGCTTTGAGGCTAGGATGCAGAAAATCTGGTTTGAGAATAAGAAAAAGAGGATCACAGATATACTGTAGAATGCATGCAGTACAGTCAGATTTGATCATATGCTAAGGTACAGTTCTGAATATGTTAGTAGTCCTGACTTATGTAAAAAGACACAAACAAAAGCACTGCTACCACCAAAGTCTTTTTGGTCATTTGAAATTGCTGGCTCTTTAACAAGACATGTTTGATCTTGGTAAGGGTATTCTTTTTTGCTCAGAGGAAGTGTTCAGCATTATTTTGTGTATTTAAGTCTTTGGGGTGATTCGTGTGTTGTTGTTCTTTCCTAGTTCCTATGTAGGGTAGCTTGTTCTTGCTCTGTTAAGGTCATACTGTGGGACTTGGAATTTGCTCCTTGATTTCATAAGGCACACACACACACACACACACACACACACAGGACCTGGCACCAGCGCATAAGTGTGACTGTGTGTCACTGCACTGTATCCCTGCATGAGTATGAATATTTTTACACATTGAGAGAATACCAGCTTGTTTTCTAGGATAAGCAAACACATTTTGGCAGGGGACAGGTAATCACAGACACACTCAATCCCACTGTATGTGTTTGTGAGGAAAGAAACGCTGAGGCACAAAAACACACACTCAAACACACCTTCCCTGTGGAGTGTGTTAGCTCCATGACATGTTTTCCAACTCAGCAGCATCTTCCTCGGGCCTCTAATAAAACACAGATCAAAGACAGCCAGGCAGACCTGTCATCACACACACACAATCACGTAATTTCTGCTGCCATTATGTGTGTCTGTGTGTATGTGGATGCATAATCTAATGCTCACGTGAGTCTTTGTCGTTTCAATGCATTCATTAGCCTTACATTAGTGTGCACAGGGTCTCAGTAATAGTATGTTTTGTTTTGTTTTTGTCAGTTGGTGACCACTTAAGAGTGTTTGTCATCTGGTCAAGTGTTGACATCCTGTAACTGTGGTATTACCAGGCGATTTACACAGACTGTGTCCATCACACTCAGGAAGATAACAAACTGTGGTAACGGAGCTGCGCTTCACGAGGCACACTGGACTTACAGCAGCATGATTGTTTATGGCAGCCTAAGATCAATTAAGCTTATCACTTTGGGAAGAGATACGTGTTTATCTAATATAGGTATACTGTTGGATATACTGTATAAGTTTAGTTGAAGTTTATCAAAACGGTCCATGTTTCAAGACACATTGCTGTTAATCCTATATTAAGTAAGTTCATCTTTAGAATGCAGTTGACAGCTAAGGAACTTTTTAAGAACTTTATTCCTCCTGGGATAGCAAAATGACCCATGTCCACCCCTGTAAGTGAAACACAGACATATCTAGCTAATGACAAATCTCCCATCAGGTTTATGGAGCCTGTAATGTTAACACATCAGGACCCAGCTATACTCTGTGTGACAGGAGAGTGTGTGAATGCGTGTTCAGTCTGTGCCTGTTTTTCTTTGCATCTGAAGAGCAGGCAGCTGGGAGTCATCTCTTCTCAATGTCGCCCCCCCCCTCCTCCTCCCAACCCCGAATAAACCATGAATACAGTAATAAGTGGACCGTGAAACCCTAGCAGCCTGCATGGATCTGAGGCTCAAGCTTTAATAAAGGCCAGCTAAAGGAGATGAGCAGGGTTCATTTGCTCTCCAAAAACATTGTGTGTTTGTCCAGCGCCTCGTTGTCTAAAATACACTCGCTCACATGGAGGAACAGTGAGAACCCTCTGACTCTCGCCTACGCACTTTACATAAGCGTGTGTGACATCTAAGGCTGAAAAGGCTTCTTTTTGAGAAGTATCTCATTTTGTCCTCTCTTGGAAAGATTATTGCTTCTATCTCCCCTTATTTTCTTGTTGTTAAACTTCTCTAAATTGTTTTGCACACAAGATATTTGCATCAGATAATGCTTTAAACTAAAAGAGAAGAGAGGAGCTGAGGTGACTTTCCTATTCCATGAGTTCTGTCATAGGTCTCCAGGTTTACTGTGTTATGGATTCAGTAGTTCAACATGTCATTGAATCACATATACCTGTTCCAATTGCCCACACTCAAAGAAAGGGCGAAAGGCTTCAAAGCAATGAATCTTTCAAATGGAAATGACAGTTTTTGGGCAGTTTCTTCTCGATGGCATTGCGCTCAGTTGCACACTTGAAAATTGACGGAAGTAGTTATGTGACAAAGGAGAGCATGAGAGAGAAGTTCAAAACTTGAGCTACTTTTGTTTATCAGATTCTCAGTTCTAAACATTTACAAAAATTTTAAAACGCAGACTTCCAGTTCCCAAATTGCATGTGAGGTGAGGGGGTTTTATGTGCTGTTGGTGATACAACAAGGACTTTTTTTGAAGCATGCTAAGGGCCTTAGAGTAGAGAGAAGTGTTCATTTAATAAGCATTGTAGGCCAGTCAAAAGGGGCATCACCCTCTTGTACATATACACACCCCCTCATTTCTGATCTCCCTGCCAACATTGCTCTTTCTTAATTTCACCAACAAACAAACACTGTAGAGCTTATCATAAATCACAGGCTGTATATGTAAGATTCGATTTCCTGATTGTGTGTTTGGAGTGAAAACAAGCCGTCTAACTTTATCAGCAGATCGGTTAATAACCCAATGGATTCCGGTGATTGCGCTGACCCCTTAGATTACACATAGTTGCACACACATCCGTGTACAACGTACGTTAGCAGTGCATCACACACTGCAGCAATGGGCGGTACTGTGTGTTGACGGCATTTTTTCACTGTAGTGTGTTATACATTAGTGCTGCTAAACCTTGTCAAGAACAATCAAAGCATGTTAGTTGTGAGTAGATGTAGATGGGCGGTGCTTCACGTTGCACTGTTCTAATGTTTCAGCACTGATGAAGCCATGTTTTCCCATAATGTGATCTAATTCTTCTTCTCATCCCAGCTCTATCTCTCTGTTCACCGTCTTTGCAACAATTTATCGATGCAGTCACTTTTAGGTCATGCTGTCATGTGCAATCTTTCACCTTATTTTCTTCCCTTTCTCTCATTTATTTCTTCCTATCTTTCTTTTTCATATTCCTTACAGGAGATGTCCCTGGTAGGCCCAGAGTCTCCATCAGAACAGGCAAGGAGGGTCTTCCAGTCATTTGATCCTGAAGGTAATGAACAACAAGTGTACACATTAGTATTATTATTACGATGTTAATAATTCACGTTTCCAGCGCTTCACCCCCTGCACACTTGTTTTTATAGACCATTGTACTTTATTTGCTCATTAGTACACCAGCTATACGAAAGTCCTGCCACACAGATGTACATCTCTACACACACTAAGCAAACAATACCCTGGCCCTGTTGTCTTTCCCTTCCCTTCCCTTCTTCCTGGTTGAGCAGATGCATTTATAACCTCCACTGCCCTCCTCGCCTTTTTTTTCTTGTTTCATGTCTCCATTATTTTCTTCTGGAGGCAGAGCGAGGGTCTGTTTCTCTCCTCTCATCTCCACTGTTGTTGTTTAGGTTGGTGAGATCAGCTCCTCTTACAGCTGAGTCAACTGTCCTGCTCCTTCCCCATCTTCCTCGCTTTCCCAAACCTCCTCTCCTGTCACTTCTAGGTGACTGGGGTAAAAGGCGAGGGGAAGGACACAGAGAGTGCCACGGTGACAATAGGAAGTTAAAGAGAAGGCAGACAGTAATATCAGATTAACTAAAAGTCTAAAGTCTGTGCGGGATTATAGTGTGGGATGTTTGTGTGTGTTCATGAGCACTTAGAGAGCACAAATTGAAATGAAACATTTAGTCTTAACATCTGTGTTGTATTGTTTTTCTTCTGCTTTGGAGATGAAGAAGAGATGCAGAGATGTCTGGAGTCGCATTCAAGACATGCACATGCGCTATGTTAACATCACTCACTATTCATGTTGCAAGAGTGTCCAGCTGGGGAGGGCTGTAGAAACAGTTTGCTGATTTGTAGAGATTTTGTTTGTTTGTTTGTTTTTTGTTCCTCATCTGTCTTTTCCTGTTGCACAAAATAACACTTTGCACATTCTCAAATCAATTCTGCTATCATCTGCCAGGGCATTCTGCAAGCCATATGGTCTCTTTTCTCGCAAAGACACACAAACACATGCATGGGCTTCAGTAGGTGTGTCCACAGACACATGCAAGAAGGATGTACTGTACATGACACACATATATTCAAACACCGCAGAGTATACGCACATGCCGCACAGTTGAGTGCTGTGTAAAGGGGCCATAAATCTGTCTGTGTCGTATGTAGAGTCAGCACAGCTCCCTGTGTTGTGGAAAAGGAGTGCCAGATGCATTCAAATGCACTCAGCAACTCACTGTCTCAGAATTTTTTAATGGTTGGTATTTATCACTGGCCCTATGCAGAGAGTGTGTGTGTGTTTGTGTACCCTCTGTGCTCGCTGTCAAACTGTCAATTGTCATTCTGAGAGAATAACATCTGGCATTGAAAAGCAGAGATTGAGTTGCTTGAGAGTGGACAAGCCGAGCGCTCGTCAGTTAATCTTCTTCACAGCACACTAGGGGTTTACGTATGTATCTCAACAACAGGCCACACAGGCTCACATGGCAATGTTTAAATGAGACAAAAACTGTAAGTGCCCGGACACACACAAATGCCGTTTTGGGGGAAAACACGTGTTAGCGTTTTTAGAGCTTCTCCTCTCAGGTAAAGCAGTCATCATGGCCGTGGAATGTAGGTCAGAGAGAAAGGACAAGGTGTGTGTAGGGTTTTTTTTGTTGTTTTTAAAGTTGTCTCAGATGATTTCATTCCCCAGGGCCTGTGATGTAAATAGTGCCTGTGCCATATGTAGGTGAAGGCTTTTTTTAAAAAATGTTTTGTCCGGGGTCAGCGAGTGCATCAGTCTCTCTTTATGTATCTCGTTCTCTCTCTCTCTCTCTCTCTCCAGATAATGGCTTCATCCCAGAGTCTCTGCTGGAGGACGTGATGAAAGCCCTTGACCTTGTCTCAGAGCCTGAGTAGTAAGTGCCTACATGTTCAAGGCTTTGTGTATGTGTGTGTGTGTGTGTGTGTGTGTGTGGCAGCTGTAGAGCTTCTAAAGTTCTGACTCAGTCACTGCCAGGCCAGGTCAGCAACCCTGTGCTCATGTTTCACTACTAGGCTACTATAAAGTAAGGCCAGAGAGAGCCCACTATAAAAGCTTAGGAGGAAAGAAAGAGAGTGAAAGAAAGTCAGAAACAGAGGCTTACAGGGAGATCATTAACAGCAGGAAGAAAGACTGAGAGAGGGAGGAAACACTTTAAAGTGCCGCTTCAAACAGAGGCACGTTCTCGTCTGAGAAACAGTAAGCCCTAACGCTGTAGCCAGGGGCCTGGCCAAGTAACTGGACCACTAATCTGCTCTGCAGACCCCCAGATGGATGATACATCACAACACAACACAGCAAACTGGAGGGGAGATTCCCAACGCAAACAGGCGAGTCTCAGTCCTCACCACACAACAGGAAAGTTATAACAGGGATTCCACCATGTGAAAAGTAGCATTTTTAGTGCTTGGGGACAAATTCTTAATGGAAGATGAGTAGAAACTGTTTTCAAGTTGCCTGTGACTTAGTATTTCTGCACATCATATGACATATGACCATCAGCTGCTACCATTTCTGGTAAACCAACTTTGTGGATACAGACTGCTCTCAGCAAAAGTCATGATACAGCTCCAAGGAATTATCTGTGTTTTTTTATCTTATCTAATTAAACTATGAGTGTAAAGCCTCTAAAAAACACAATGCCTTCAGGTTTTTAAACCAATTTAATGAGCTAATAAATAAACTCCCTCTTTGAAGTGTGATGAATAGTAATATTAAAATCACATAGTAATCAAAATGTTATTTTATTCCAGTGTGGCACAAAGGCAGAGATATTTTCTTATAGCCTTATAAATTGCCACAGGTTTATGGAGACATCAAGTGATACTAACAGTTTGAAAAGCCCCACGCGGACAATTCAAGCAAATACAACATTGAAATTAATGAAATGAAAAGTTGTGTTATTCCCTTCCCATCATTTGTCTGTAATTCTTAAAGAAGACAACGCACGTTACAAATGATATACCATTCGAGACAGACCGCTTACTGCATTATGGTCCAGGAGGATGGATTGGACACAAACAATAATTGTGGCAAGAATTTACATGCCATCACCATCTCAATCCAGTCATATACAGTCACTTAGTGGATACAGTGAAACCCCACTATAAAGAACAACTATAAATCCCTTGATTCCCATCAGCAAACAACCACTCCACTTCAAATTGATAAAAATTAGATATTTTTTTGATCCCTGAGGAGTCTTCCCTGTAAATGAATCAGAAGGTTTGCTGTAGAGCAGCACATCTGACGATTTTAGGGTTTCGTAGTGTTTCTTGACAACATTTCAGTGGGGTCACTGTCTAGTCTTCATGTTATCCTGCTGCACATGCAACATGTAAAAATCAATATATGAGGACCCAATCAGTGCCTTCCCTCTGTGTCTGGGTATAAACCTCGCTTCTCTCCTCACTGCCTTAAAAGGGCAATCTGACCAGATTTTTTTTTTTATCACGGTGGAACAATAATAACACTGATCTAACACGTAGGAATGTCTGGTAAGAGGTATATTTAGTTGCACCACAGTATTCATGAAAACATGTGCGCTTTCACCAAAACATGCATCATGAGTCCACACTGAGTTATGAAGTGATCGTAAATTTGACTTGCTTTTCATGCACTAAACATCTCACTGTTATTTTGACCTGTGTGTTTTTCTTTCTGGTTTCTCTCTCTGAATCTATTTTCAACTGCTCACTGTTTATTTGCTTTCCTTTCCTTTCCTATCTCTGTGTCTTCTCAGTGTCAGCCTGGTGAAGAGTAAGCTGGATCCAGAAAGTTTGGGCATAATTCTTCTGGGCCCGTTCCTCTTGGAATTTTTTCCTGATCAGGTATGTGTGTGTTTGGTAGACCAGTCATACAATCCATATCACAGTTAAGACACATGGACTAAGAGTTTTATACACACATATGGGTGACAATGGTTTCTATTTCCCAAGCTTATGTGGAGTGCTGTTTTAGCAAATCAAAGGTTTTTATGCCAAAAACATTCCTGTGGCGTCTCATGTGAAATGTATGCATGTGTGTTCACCATCATGTGACGTTACTTGCCGAGTAGCTTAGAAAGAGCGGTAAGACGCCTTTTATGAGGCAGAGCATGAGAGGAAGACAGGAGAGGGAGAGATAGAGGAGAGAACTGTGTTAAAGTGATCAGGGCTTTAGGGACTCACCAGAGGAATGGCCCTGAGCCGCAAAGAAATTATACTACCATTAGCCAACTGGACACACACACTCAGACACACGTGGGATTGGGGAGAGGGTTAAGGTTTCATATATAGGCATAAAAACATGAGAAGCTGGACACGCTCTAAGACAACACACCCTATTAGAATTCTGCACCTTTTAAGCCAAAGCCATGTGAAGTGTTTTGGCTCAATGTCATTGTTCAGACATTTTTGTAGTGTTTGCTGTCTTCTGGTAATTGCAGTTGGGCTTTGTTTCAGTGCACTAACACACACACACAACACACACATTTAAATGCAACATTTGGGATTTACCATTAAGCTTTGGATGCAGGCAAAGATGTCTCTGACTTTTGGGTTCAAAAATGTGTTGGCTCTCTAACGGCATTGCATGTTTTTCACTCTGCTCCTCGTCTGTGTTTCAGGATTCAGGAATCCCAGACTCATTTCCCATCTACCACTACAATGGACTTAAACAGTCTAACCACAACGAGAGGGTATGGCACTCATATTCAGCTTTTTTTATAGCCACTGATGGTGGCATTTCCTGTTCATTCATATGTTCTCTGTCTCTCTGCCTATTACTTCTCTTCTTCTTTTCCTGTCATCTTTCATACACACACACACACACACACACACGGTTGGAGGCAGCCGGCCACTCCAGAATAAACAGTAGCTATTGCGAGCCTAATAGCCTGTCCATCCATCCAAAAACCCTGGCTTAGCCTCTTATTTCTTCAAGTCATTTCAACACGGAGGCCACTGTCAGCAGCCTAGCTGTGATAGATGGTCAAACACCGGCCTATTCGGCGGGCTTAGTTTGATGGATGATTGTCAGTGGATGTGGTGGCTGTACAAAAACCTGTTACTCAGGAATATCACTTTCTTCATCCGTCAACTTTGCCTAGTCTGTAGAGCAGCTCTTTTTCCCATACCACTACCTGAAAATGCATGAAGGGCACCACATGTGTTGCCCACACAAAAGCACACGCCTACACACTCACACACACATATGCACATGGCAGCAAGGCGCCTGTAAGGTTGTGATGGCAATTCCATACCCATAGCTCTAGATGGGATTAACAGACCTTCTGACAGAAGTCCCTTGCAGCTGCAGTCTGTGTGTGTGTGTGTGTGTGTGTCTGTGTGTGTGTGTGTGTGCACGTGCATTTGTGAGTGTTGTAGCCTTGCATCCATCCCTTGCAGCTCACCCCTGACCCCTTTAGAGGAAGTGTCTGAGAAGAGTTTGATGGAGTTGAAGCCCGTCAAAGTTGACAGAAAATGTTTAAATTAGTCTGTTTAGTTAACTCTGTGTTAACTGTGTATTTGTTTGTGTGTGTGTGTGTGTGTGTGTTCGTGTTCTCAGGTGGAGTATGTGGAAGGGACGGCTTTGGTGCTAGGCTTTGAGGACCCCATGGTTCGGACAGACGACACTCCAGTCAAACGCTGCCTACAGACCAAGTGGCCCTACATCGAGCTGCTGTGGAGTACCGACCGCTCCCCGTCACTGAACTAGCACCGATGCAGTCTGTGTGTGTCTGTGTATGTGGATGGACCACTTCTGCTCCACACCCCGTCTCCGGCTTCACCGCCGCACGCTGACCCTGAAAGGTCAGCAGATTACAACAACTGACACACATATACAACAAAGACAAATGAGAATGAGGGGGGAAACACAAATGCACACTGAGACAAACACTTTCATGGACTAAACCTACATGCCTGAGATCCATTCTGTCATTCTCACTCACACATTCCACAAAAATGCAAACTCACCTTTTACAGTTTGTGCTATTGTACATTCACCACGGCTTGTAATTGACATGCAGGATGTTAACGATGTGATTATTTAAAAAAACAAAAACGAAAAAACCTGAATGACTCTGCTCTGTGCTGACACCTCTGCTACAGTTTGGCAGTAGACAGCTAGACACTGTTTAGACAGCAAACTGGTTTGGTTTAGTGGGTGTCACAAAATCACATTCTGAACCACACGTACAGCCAGTCGACTGTGAAACACTACTGTTAATCCAGCTATAGAACTGTTTGAGGGAAAACTTACCAAAGCCTTCCACATATGAGAACACAACACACACAGACAGAACCACACACAATGTCACACCCACAGCGTTTACAGCAAAAAGGGACCAACACAGAGACGGAGAGCTGGAGATCTGAACAGTTTTCATCAGTGTTTTCACCAAGATGATGCTGGTTAGGGTACTTTGTGTCTGTGTGTGTTTGAGTGCGTGCTTCATGCACCACACTAGGATGTTGGCCAAGTGCTCATGTATTTATTATCTCACTCAAAAGTTCTGAAATAAACACCTTTTTTGTTCAAATGCTGTGTGGTTTGGTAGCTTTAAAATCCTAAATGTCCTCCTGTGTGTGTGTTTTTTTTTTCCCTCTTAAATATTACATCCTGACCCCAACTTCGGACAACCTCAGGTTTCAGGATGATCAAGGTCTGTCTGGATCCCCTCAACACTAAATCGCACTCCAACCTATGTTTCCTGTCACATGAGACTCTAAATCAGTAATTCACTAAATATCCAAGACACTGATGGTGACTTAAAAACCTCTCTGTAAACAAAACAGAAACAGAAGACTGCATGTTTATCTTTGCTCATCATCAACATTTCCAAAAAGAAGATACATGAAATGTCAACTTTTTATAAGGTGTCCTAAAACACAGTTCAGTTACATATTGGAATAGCATTTCATTATCATTGAACTACTTAGTCCTAGTTCAGGATGAGACCTAGATTTATTAACTCAGTGTTTATGCATTTTTTGTGCATCTACAGATCTACTTGCCCCTGTATGCATCTGTGTGCAGGAGTGTTGTAACGCAGGCTGGGTGTGTGTCTAATGGATTTGTCTAATGGAGAAAGGATGTGGGCCTAATCTGACTGCTGTCTGCTTAACCCTCATTACTAGTTTGTAAAGGGAGAAGGGGAATGTGGGCACAGTGTATAGAATATAAAACACTACTGTGCAGGTGCAATAATCAGTCCAGAATGACCTGCAGTAAAATCTGTGATCAGAACACACTGGCAGAATGATGTAAGTAAATGTGTGTATTGCTGGAAATGGGAAATCTGAGAATTTTACTGGATGTGAACAGTGAAGAAAATGATTATAGATCAAAGTGCACTCACACACATACAGACAATGAAATTGAGCTGCATTAAAACGCTACTTACCTGGTGTCATAGCACAGTACCACTAAAGCCAAATGGGGCAAAAGAACAGGACCATGTCTGCCGGCTGTCTGCTCACTCCGTCGCCATCATCATCTTCTCATTCTTTTTCATCAGTGAGACGAACATAAGGGTACACATCTGTCTTCTATGTGCTCGTGTTTGGTAGAAGTTTTTTTTTTCTGATCCTGGTCATTTTAGATTAACATAGAAACAGCTGAGAAAGAACAGACCCTCTCTCTCTCTCTCTCTCTCTCTCTCTCTCTCTCACACACACACACACACTTCACTGTTGCACAAAATGGATCAGGGGGATGTGACAAGGTGAACCAACCTTGCGCTGATTAAATGAAACAGGAGTCAAGATTTCTGGAAGGGATGGATGAATTGATGGCTGGGTTGATGGAGGAGAGCAAGGCAGGTAGAGGGTGTGGAGGCCAGAAACGTCTCCATCTGGCAGGTCAAGGTTTGGGTTCTTCTCACACACACACACACTCTTTACCTCACCTTCTAACGTGGTTCTTATCAGATGACCATTCATACTTTTATTTCCTCTCCTTTAGATTACTGCAACAGTCTTTTTACTTGTTTGAGCAAGAAGGAGCTACTGTCTCCAGGCTGTTCAGAGCTCTTCTGCCAGTCTGTTAACTTAACAAAAGAGCACACATCACACCTGTTTTTGCATCACTTCACTGATTACCCGTCCAGTGCAAAATTAAATTTGAAATCTTGGTCTTTATTTTTACAGCTCTGCATGGTCAAGTCCCTCCCTACATTTCTGAGTTGATACAGCTTCATACCCCAACCCATAGTCTGAGGTCATCAGGTCAGAGGTTGTCATAGGGGTTCCCCACACTCATTTTAAAACCAGAGGGGATCGATCATTCTAAGCAGTGGCATCTAGGCTGTGGAATGCTTTGCCTCGCTTTCTACGTTGTGTGAATTCTGCCGATTCTTTTAAAAATCAACCGAAGACTGCTATTCAAGCAGGCTTTTAGTTAGACGTGGGGTTTTAATGGTTGTTCTATGTTTTCCATTTGTATCTAAATGTTGTAGGTTGTATTTTACTTTGTTGTATTGTATCGCCTGTTAATGTGAAGCACTTTGTGATTTTTATCTGTGAAAGGTGTAAATAAATACAAATAAACTTTACTTACTTACTTATCAACTCTCCAGAAAACACGCTCCAATGCCTTTAGCGCTGCTCCACTGCAGCTTTACTACACTGAGAGGCTGGCTTTGGAGTTTAATTCGCCCGTGCCCATAAAGCTTAGTTTAATTAAAACAAACTCCCCAAACTGTTAAACAGCAGATTTTGAAGTTTGGCAAAACGTAGGCGCATCTTCCATCTCTCGTCCTTTCTGCACCACGGAAGCACAGAGAAATGAGTTTTAGATTAAATAATTAAAGTGTGCTGAGCTAAATGTATAAAAAACAGCCTGGTCTGGCCTGTCAGCTCTGTAAAACAGTTTTCCAGTGCACGGTATTATTTTCAGCAACAGCGAAGTATGTTACCTCGGAGGTTTAGGGGGAAATCGCCTGGTGTTGAGTGAAACGGTGAGCGGGCCAAACTGCCTGAGCGTGCGCAGCTCAAGAGCTTTATGATGTAAGTCGACATAATAATTACTGACATAATTACAAGCGATATTTCTCAACTGAAGGAAATGCAGCCCCATTTCAACGGTATGGTTGAACAAAGTGACCAATAAAAAAAGTAGAAAGTGGTTTAATTTATTAACTAGCCTACCAATCCTTGATTTTGGGTGCCTGCACGGCGAGCGCATGTGGCCATATTTATGGACTGATTTGAGAAAATGGTGCTTTAAAATTATTTATTATTTCAGGGGGAAGCCAACAAATTCGCCACATAAAAAGTTTGTGCCATATAAGGAGCGGTGACGCGCCAGCCCCGAAGCGCGCTCAGATGTGGTCTGTGCCTTGTATTGTGTGTGTGTGTAGGGGGTAAAGTTTTGTGCAGAGGGCGGGGGCGCGGTTGTGTAGTCTTGAAACTGAGATTCTGGACAGACCTGGTGGTTTGAGGGTGTCAGGAGGCAGTTTTAGGGGAGCGCACTGATCCAGTGACAGCAAGTTGGCGGACTTAATCCGGGACAAACCTACCTACACCTGCACGGAGGAAACCGTCTCTGTATATATATTTTCCTCTATCTCTGTCACAATTCCCTCTCATTTTGGGGAGAATAGTGCGCAGCTGACTGTTCTGTGAAGATGGAGCATTTATGGGACTGTGTTTCCTCCGCTGGGATGTTTATTCTCGGGGTAGTGTCGGTGCTGTGGCCGGCGCTAAATGGAGTTTGGAGTTTTAACCTTTACGCAGAGCATCCTACGGTTTACAGGGGTCCCGATGGAAGTTATTTCGGGTATTCTGTGGACTTCTACCAAGCTACCGCCGACAGCAACACGTGAGTGGCAACATCAGAACTTAAGTTGTCCCATCGGGGTGCTGCAAGAGTTATAATAAGCTATCCACTTGTACATGTATATATGTAGTTTTACCTGCCAAGAGTACTTCAAAATACATTCGGTAGAATAGAATAGAACGGAATCCAAATGATGTGAGGTGGAAAAATTTTACATTAAAAAATTAAAAGAAATGAGGCTTCTTAATGTAGCTGCACGTTCTGCATATCACACTGAAATGGTTCAGATAACGCATTAGTGTTTCAGATTCCTGCTGCACGGAGCAAAACAGAATTATGAAACAAATAAAATAAATTGAGATGTATGGATGAGCCAAATTGAGTGCATTGACTGCATACATTCGCAGAATGCATTCTACACTCTCCTGCATGTCTTGCATGGTTTCTCTTTTTTCCCCACCAGAATCAGTGTGTTGGTGGGGGCACCCAAGGCGAACACCTCCCAGCCCGGCGTTGTGGAGGCTGGGGCCGTCTACTACTGCCCCTGGCCTGGACTCCCAGACAGCTGCAGACAGATACCTTTTGACAATTCCAGTGAGTAAAATGAAAGCGTTTTCAATTAGTTTCCTATCACTGAAAATAAATTCATGGCAGACCTCCTCGGGGGGGGGGCCCACTGGGTATAATGGTGTTCCATAGACATAGATTTTTGCGGTGGACATATAACGGAATAACTTCACTGTTATATTTGGACCAACTGTGAGACACATGCTCCACCATGTCACTGTTTTATGAGGAGTATTTTATCGAATAGCAGAAATGAAATTTAACGAGCGTTCATTTCGCTGAGGTCCAAGTGGATCCTTACAAAGCCATAGGTGTCCACAGATGTTACTCCTTTTGGAACCACTGGAGTTTCATAACCTGTGTGTCTGGTATGTTCGTGTATCTAAGTTGGCACGTGTGTTCTTGCATGAAAAAGAGAGATAAGACATGTGGGTTCCATCAGCTTCATCTAACAAAAAAAGGTGGCTCTCAGGTTTGCTCGTGCAAGCCTACATCACGCTGATTATGGTTTTCAATATATTATCATCAAGGGTAACTGTGCAATCACCCTTTGTTTGTGCGTCTAATGTCTCTGAGCAGTGTGTATGCAGGGAGAGAGAGAGAGAGAGAGAGAACAAGTGAGTAAGCAAGCTGGGGGGCTGGGGGTAAACTGTATGCACATGGGAATTTACTTCCCCTTCGGAATAAAGGGGGATTGGGTGAGGTCTGCTTTTTATTAGATCTTGAAAATTTATCCCTGTCTCGTTTCCCTTCCCCTTCTTTCTCTCTCTCTCTCTCTCTTGCTCTCCATCAGTCTCTCTCTCTCTCTCTCTCTCTCTCTTGATCATCTTTGTGATTGAACTGACCAATTATTGCACAGTTAATTTTGTGGTGGAGGTGGTTTTGGAGCTCTCACAGAATCCAAGCTTCAAGTATTCCATTGGGATAACTTATTATAAGAGAAAGTTGGAAATGTACAAGAACATTATTGTAGCAGAGTGATATTATCAAAAGCTCAACACATACATAGTTCTTAGTTTACAAATGCCATCACCATGTACACATGCATGAGTATGATTGGATGTTGTCAGCTGCTTGCCAATATGCTGCTTACACTGAAGCATGAATGAAACAGCTGATAGCCAATCAGCTGATGCAAGCAGGATTTAATTGTCCTGTCTGAGCTAAAGCAAGGCTCCATGAAGATCAGGATACACCTTCAAAGTCAGGAGCATTCTCTTTGCACTCCCTAAAGTTAATTCTAGTTTATTTTTTACAAAGGGGTTACTTTTAGTGTGAAGTGTTTTGGGGGAAATTTCAGGTTTTGGGGATATAAGAATAAACATAGAGGAAGAAATGTGTGTGCAGTCATGCACATATGTATCTATTCACTAGAATAGGTGGGTATGCACAAGGTGATTGATGACAGTGCCCAACGTGGATATTTCTAGAGTTACAGCAGAGCCTTTATTACAGGTATAAGCCAGACTAAGAGACACATACACACTCATGCACACTGTGAACATCTGTGTGCACTGTACTGGTTAATATCCATACATCAGCTTCACATATGCCTGTGTGTGTGTGTGTGTGTGTGTGTGTGTGTGTGTGTGTGTGTGTGTGTGTGTGTGTGTGCGTGTGTGCGTGCATGGCTTCAGTGACATTATGCAGATGCTTCAAGTCATGCAGCAGAGGGGTTGAGACTGGGGCTGATATGGTGATAGTCACACTGGGTCCATTGATTTTTAATCTGCTAGAAAATGATACATGCACGGATCATAAAATGATTTGGAGCAACATGATTTTTTTTTTCTTTAGAGAAACTTGATACAGGGATTTGCATGTCTTTCTTCACATTGAAACTATACCACACATCCACAGATCAGCGAGTCTCACAGTCCTCTGCTGTAGCCTCAAAGCAGCTAATCAAGGTTGGGTGTGTTTAATAGAGTATACTTCATTCACTACCTTAATTTCCAAACCTGTTCTACACGTGAAACAAATTTCCTTCCAGTCATAAACCTGTTTCTTTAACCTTTAGGTCCATAATTTTGCTGCTCATGAGAATGAAGGCCTTTCATACTCGATATAGTAGTGATAATCCATTCGTTTTTAACTTATTTAATTTATATAAAAGCATACAAATGCACAATTTGGAATTAGGTAGGATCAACCATACATCATGCAAATGATGATTGAGACAAGAAAATTAATTCAGTTTTGGATTTAGAATCAAATAAATCCCATACCAAACAAGCAAAAAGGCCACTGTGTACACCTGCCTTTATGCATTATTGTCTGCCTGTGTTTATGTGTATGTGCCTATTTAAGTGTGTGCACACATGCTAAAATAAGGTGTTTAATGAGGAGTGGTCTGCATGGCTGTAAAGAGACCCAGCTGGTCTTTAATAACACTGGAAAATATCTGTAACAGAGCAAATACACACATACACACACACCAAGGCTGACACTTTATTCTAAGTCAGCTGGGAAATGCTCATAATGTACATGTACACATGTACAAGCTTGTTTATGTGTGTGTGTGTGTGTGTGTGTGTGTGTGTGTGTGTGTGTGTGTGTGTGTGTGTGTGTGTGTGTGTGTGTGTGTGTGTGTGTGTGTGTGTGTGTGTGCGTGCATGTGTAAGTGTAGGCCCAGTTAGAGTAAGTCTCTTTAGTGTTGTTATATTTTATAGGAAATGCTTTGACTAAAAAAAAGCCTCCAGCATCCTGACAAATGTCTGTTTCTGGTGGCCAAATGGTGTTTTGATGTTTGTTATAGGGCTGTATAAGGCATTAGTGTTTTTTTTGTTTTTTACCAAGGGCACATTTTTTTCCATTCACACAGGCAGAGCTACAAGCCTGGATCCACATTACCCCAGTCAATATCAGTTTTCATTGGCATCATTATGAAATGTCTTTTTCATTCTTCTCCTCTCTTCTACTTCCGCTCTCTCTCTTCTCTCTCTCTGTCTCTGTCTCTCTTCAGATAACAGGATGATAAAGGTGAATGGCACGAGAGAGCCTCTGGAGTTTAAGTCACACCAGTGGTTTGGAGCGTCGGTCAGGACACACAAAGGAAAAGTGGTGGTGAGGAACATGATGCTAATTTGTATCAGACATGGGTCACCTGTATCATCATATTTGCTTAAAAACTACAGTCTTGCTATTTGCTACCTTTGCTGTCTGCTACTAATGCTTTTTAAAGTTGCCAGCATTTCTTTAAATTTAAATATTTGTTGTGTAGGCATGTGCTCCTCTCTATCACTGGCGGACAGTGAAGCTGAGTGGGGAGAAGGACCCCGTGGGGACCTGCTATGTGGCTGTCCAGAACTTCAGTGCCTACGCAGAGTACTCACCCTGCAGGACCAGTGAGTCACCCTACAGCTCATCTCCAACTCCATCTCCCTTTTATTGCCTTCCATCCGCCCTTTCTTTGTTTTTCTTTTCTCTCTCTGCTGTCAATATGTAATGAAATTAACCAATAGCATGGCCTTAACAGAGCATGTGCTAATATACTTTATACTATCTTCCATCTGTGTAATATGGCATAAAGTGTACATATAGTGCACTGATTTTTTTATGTCAGCCTATAAAAAGTAAAATCGCAGACACACCTCTGGTAGTATTTAGCCAGGTTTTGATATATCTTTCTCTGAGATGTCACTACAATTAAGGTGAATGTAATTTTGTTTATGGCATTGCAATAGTATATTTAAAAATAGTTTTCAGTGGCCTCTAGCCGTTAGGTTTCTGATTGCAATCACTACCTTCTCAAGCGTGTGCTCATGCTCATACTCAAATTAATGAGCAAGCCAAAACAGAGGCTGACACACCTGGCAACAGCTTCACACAAAATGCTGGAAATTCAGGTAAACACCCTCTGCAATGTTACAGTAATATTTTTATTAGTTTAACGTACAGTGCTGCATATAGCTGAAAGATTTTTAATTACTATTTGTGTATCTTTCAACTGAGAGGCTCAGCAATGTCAGTATAGCTAAATTTAATTGATGATAGCAAAAACTGAGCTAGACCGAACATTATAAATGAGATTGTAAGTAACTTTATTGTAGTGAATGTGTCTTCCACTGTGGTGTTGTCCTGCACCGTTATGTTGCATCATTGTATGGGTCACATAAGTTGAGGCGACTGAGACCGACGAGGAAGCTGTGTACCTGAGTATTGGTAAAACGACAATAAATCTAAACTGAATGTTACAAAACAAACAATGCCACATCCATGCTAATCTAGCTGGCTACCTCTGCCTTGAATCACTGTTGGTTTTAGAAACAAATCTTTCCACATTTGCTTTTTACCATTACATCAATTCATCCAGGCTAAAATCACTTGACAGAACACTTTAACACTTTGACATAAAACTGGTGGTGCACAGGATAGTAATAAAGATTGTGTTAGTGAAGTAACGTGGAAAACAATACAATTATAGTATTATTCAACTGATAACGTTAGCCACTTCTCAGTGTTAGCCAGCAAGCTAACATTATCTAACTTGAGGCAACTAAGCACAAAATCACAATAAATTGCCTCATTTGGCCTAACGGGTATTGAGTAAAACTTTTCTGTTTGTTTTTTATCCCTATGTGGAGTTTGTGTTGGATACTTTGTTGTGCTGGGAGTCGGTCGTTTTTTGGGTGTTGGCGGACTCGATTTTGTTAGCTGCGGTGTTGTCGCTGTGTGTACAGTTCAGAATCAGTAGGCGAGAGGCTTGGGAGCGAGCATGAACGTTACAGCCCATATAAACAAATGGATTTTTCAGAAAATCCAACCCGATTACTACATATAGGAACCAGTATAATGGCTGTTCAAAGCAACCAAGAATGCACGCATGTGGTTCATTGTTATGAGGTGGCAACCCGTTCGCAAATTGGCAACAAAAAAATATTCATTTAATTTAAAAACTACATTAAGCCCATTTAAAGAATTTATTGAGCCTGCACAGATTTCTCTGTGACTATGTTATGTATAATTGAAACAATACAAAAAAGATATTTTAAAAAAGTAATTGTGCAATGTTCTTCCTAAACAAAATTCCATTCACTTCTATTATATTTCCTTGGCGACAAAAACCTCAGATGTAGTTATCTCAAAACCTGGCCAAACAAAACCAAAACTATCTGCAGATGAGGAAATGTGTATTTTCGTAAACTGGTTGAACTGATTTATTTGCTGGCTGTCCCGGTGGATTACCTTGCCTGGTGTTTTTAAACTTAACAGTAACCTGATAATCTGTCTCTGTGACAGTATCTGTCTCTCTCTCTGGTCCTCTTCTTTCTGTCATCAGTTTGGTAAATGGGATTCATGGGATTATCCTCCCCTCAACCCCCTTTCTCTCATCTCCAGTTTTTTTCCTTCTCTCTTACTTTCTTCCTGTGACCCCTTTTACCCTGTACAGTGATATGAGGCATCAGCATGATAAGTATGATAAGGGGAAAACGGAGGCTATCAGGTGGCACATCATAAACAGTAGATCAAACGCTTATTATCCACTCCATCATCTGCTCTGCAAAAAAATCCCTCACCGTTCACACTCACTCTTTACACTCCCTTTTATTGGTTGGAGGTTGTTAAAGATCTCATTTTGTTGTTTATGCCAGTTATGACTAATCAAGGCTAGAATAATCACATTGTAAACTCAATTGTTGTCAATGGGGGTGGGGGAGGGTAATGTTCTCACGGCAGAGGAAGTATTTCTTCATCATATGTCCAAGTCTGATTTTTCTCCAGCAGCATTTTTTGCTTCATCTTAACATGAATCTATGACCACTCAGTCTGCTACTATAACTCACACATTGTTTATAAATGCACGTGTCTAGATACGCATCATTAAGCTTCACTTCAGGGTGCCTCTAAAATGGAAAACAATTTGTTATGTGCACATACGTTTTTTTTCTTTTGGGTTTTTTTTGTTCATGCAGGGTTTGATGCAGTAATTTAAACAGAAACACACCTTAGTAGTTCTACATATTTATGTCAGCTGTTACTGTCTGCAATGTTAGTTGAGTGCTTTGTTCCAGAATTTTTTTTAACAATTAAAATGCTTGCACAGGTGTTTAAAAGACATGTTTTACTGTTTGTGTTGTTTTCAGATGATCCAGACCCGGAGGGACAGGGCTTCTGCCAGGCTGGCTTCAGTGTGGATTTCACCAAGGTACCGATTGCAGCAACACTCGTACCCTGTCGCCAAGAAAAGACGTTTCTTCAAACATGAGACTCCCTTCAGAGATTTATGGACACTGGGAAGTTGAGAGCACGCTTGTCCCTAGAGGAGCCTCCACTTCTGATGTGACCCATCGCCTCTGAACACAATAGACCAAACACATACACATTCTTTCACTGTATAGTCAGTGTGAACTTCAACTCTACCCTCCTGTTCAGGAAGCTGTCACTCTCCACAGGATGTCAACAGGCATGACAGCACAAGTCATATGTGCACACACACACACACACGGCTGCACACGTTATATATACACCTCTAGTCTCACACAAACACACACAAATTCACTGACAAATCTATATCACATGACCAACCCTAATCTATTGTATGTATTCCAGGAAGGAATGCTGGTGGTAGGAGGACCTGGAAGCTTTTACTGGCAAGGTAACTGCAAAAACATTGTGTAAACCTGCATTTGGTCTCTCTTTTGCAATGATTTCATAGATGGGAAGGTGTTCAAATGAGGGAAGAGAATGGAGATGGGTTTAACAGTCAGAACAGGCCACATATACACACACACACATGCACATGGACACTCTTGCCAAAACTGCAATTTCATTACAGGAGCCTTACGTAGGAATAGGTGGAAAGAAATGTGTCTCTGTCTTTGCTGCTTTCCTTAACTTTTTCTCTCCCTCACTCCTTTAGGCTACTTCATGCCACTCTCTGTCTGTAAAAGGAAGTGGGTGTTTGGGCTCTGTAATGAGCTGATCGTAATGGAGTGTGGCGGAACTGCCCCTCTGCCCATGATAAAGTGCAGAAGGGCTTGGAAAAGCTTTAAGGAGAGAGGAAGAGGCTCAAAAGCAGGCTAGGGTTGAGAGGGACAGAGGAAAGGTGAGGAGAATTTAAAGACTGAGAGCAGGGGGGACAGTGGGAGTGATAAAGGACTGTTAAGGAGATGATAAAAACATGCTAGGGGAGAGAGAAAGATGAGAAGTGAGGGAGTAAGTTAGACACAGAGAAAGAAGAAGAAAGATGGATCTTCTGCTTGATAAATGCAGCACTGAGGTCAACTAGCTTGCTAATCTAAGCAGAGGGATGAAGTGTCTTAAAAGGTGTAGACACAGCTAGAGTGTGTCAGAGTTCAGCTGTTGAAGTGTAGCGATACTCCCCCAACTCCAGGTGTGTAAGAATGTGTGTGTTCTCCTTATATCCAAAAGGAGTTCTGCAGCTGTTTGTGACGAGCAAGGAGATCATTTGCACAAACTAATTTCCCTTTTCTTTCTTTGTAACTGCTAATCTATCACTCCACTGCACTTCATTTGTTTAGAACAGAAATATGCAGCAAGAGAGTATCTGTTTTTAGAAAGAGCTCATTAAAAAAAGACAAAACAGGGAAGTGACTCAGAAATGGATATTTCAAAACTGCTATACAATTTTTTATGATTTGGGGTTATTGTTTGGCATTGCTGCTGTTATTACATATGGTTCAATAATGAATGCTCCAGCATACAAGACCGCAGTAGACAGGCATCACAGACTAATGGACTGCTCCCTCTCTGTGCCCTCAGCATGGCAAGGCTGGCTGCCTCCAGTTAAAACACTTCCTCCGAATGTTTATAAAAGCACTCAGCCTGGATTTTATGGCCTCTAATATGCAACGATTATCTTCAGCCTTCGGCCTGAGTCATCATAAAAAAAACTCTTTTATATACAATCTTGTTATCTCTGAGTGTAAAGGACACTTCAAATTGGCAGCAGTGACTTAGGCATGTGTGTTAACAGTTTGTAACACGGTGTCTCATTAATCAGATGGAGGTTTAATGATGAGCTGATATGGTGATATGTTATTCTGGGAGATAAACTCATAGCGCAGTCTGAGGGAGAAGAGGTGGGGGTGGAAAAGGAGTTGGAGGAAGGGTTAAGAGGGCACATTTCCCTCCCTGTCAGCACACACACACACACACTCACACATTAAGGAGGATTTATGGAAGGTT
Organism: Lepomis macrochirus; assembly: GCA_024633595.2. Classification (NCBI taxonomy): domain Eukaryota; kingdom Metazoa; phylum Chordata; class Actinopteri; order Centrarchiformes; family Centrarchidae; genus Lepomis; species Lepomis macrochirus. The sequence continues at coordinate 18,525,448 of JALXJV020000015.1, forward strand.
GTGGATTGCCATAGATAAAATCATGTGTTTGTTTGACCTCTTGTTCAACAGCAGAGTAAGGGTGTCATTTGTGTGTGCTTACGTATACTTCAGAATCCTCGCTGGGGAATGGACAAGCATTTTCAGAGGGTATTTGAGGGTATTTTCCCAGCTATTCCTCTGCCAACGATGTGTTTGAACTTTCCCCAGGGAAGACTTAGACATGTCACTAGATCTGTGCATTTTTCATGTGGAGCAGGCAGTCCAGCTCTAGCAGGTTTCTGTAGTAGAGGGCGGCTGTGCTCCCTTCATGGGGTCCAAGCTGAAACTGCTGTCCATGAACATATGTGACTCTCTCACCCTGCGTGTTTGTTTTTCTTTATCTATTTATCTGTGTGTGTGTGTGTGTGTGTGTGTGTGTGTGTAGGTCAGGTGATGACAGCAGGGATAGCTGAGATACTGAACGGCTACTCTTTGAAGGCAGTGCTGAGACGGGTTCCAGGAGAGAAACACACCAGAGCTGCTGAAGACACACACGACGACAGCTACCTTGGTAACATGCATTTACAAACCAAACACACACACAGCCTTGTTGATAATAAACATACATTACATTACATACATCACATACCACATTCAGTTTACACAGAGCATTGTGTATGTGAGTTAATTTCACCCATATGTTGTCATGTGCAACCGATTTCTCCCTAGGTTACTCGGTGGCAGTGGGAGAGTTTACGGGAGACTCCGAACAAGGTGAGAAAGCCAACAATTCATTGCAACTAACCACATGCAGCAAAAGAGGAATCCCTCACTAACAACACCAGCAGGCACCCTGCAACACCGTCTGAAACACTCTCTCTTTATGCTCTCCGGCTGGATGCCAGGACCCCAGCGAGGGGTGTTATAGACTGAGCGATAGGGAGTGGAGAGCTGGGTGACACTGTCTTGGTCTGAACTCAGAGGCAGTAATGAGTACTGTCTCTGTATGTCTGGGTCACGACCCTGAGGGGACAGGACTTCAGGAACTACTGATAAAGGGATTTCCTGTTTTCCATTTCAACTGATTAGTTTGATTGGTGGCAGACTCTACAGATGTCTTCAGATCTAGGGTGAGTCCAGAATCTCATCTGGACTTGAAATATTCCATGGAAAGAGAGACAAGCAGCATCATTTTATTAAGGATGTGCAGGTAGGGGACAGTGCCTTTGAGTTCATCTTTGTAGAATCTTTCCAGTGAGAGGTCAAAATAAATTCAAGTTGTGATTATCAGAAATGTACAGATCATTTTATGTTTCTTAGCCAGCAGTGTAGCATTTCTATTCTCTTTGCAAGCTTCAGGTGCTGCTGACGTCCTTTCCCATGCCACCAGTTTGTCAGCACCACAAATGAAACACAGAAGCAATTTCAACAAAAAACTTTTATTAAACAAAACAAAATGTGTCCAACCACAGTCATGCTACTTCAGTGTTTAAGCCATTGGTTATTTCTTCAAACACTGTGTTACCACACACTCTCTCATGTTCTTCTGCTCTGTCATGAGCATGAGACTCTTCTCCCCCAATGCCACTTCAGCTTCCCATTCATCATTTCCTGTCTATCAGAGCCTCTATGCTAATCACCGTTTAGTGGGATCTTTATGGGACAACCTTGCGTTTACATAGAAACCCCGCAAAGGCTCTGAAACCCCCTCCGGAACAACACATGTCGGAGAGTCTTAAAGTGAGCCTTAAGAGGTTACACATGCCTCTTGATGTGTTGTGTTGTGGTACGAAGCTTGTTGTGGTCTTGTTCCCCAAACCCTCTTTAGATTGGAGAACTGGTTGTAACTGGGAGTTCTTAGTGAAGATGGAGCTGGGAAGTCCTGGTTTATAGGCTTGTGGTTGAGCCTTTTGGGTAGAGCCGGAGGGCAGGAAGGGGGGGACTCTCTCTGTCTCTGGGTGGGTCCTTCAGATCGCCCTATAAGTTGACGGCACTGCACTCATCAATCAATACACAAACAGAGTCTACGCACCCAATCACTTAGTGTGTTCTCAGCAGCCTTCTAACAGGGCCTTCGCGATGAACCAATGTCTTTCTTACACATAAGCACACACTAATTTAAGTCATTCTTTGTTTTTATGTTTCCCAGAGCTAATAGCCGGAGTCCCAAGAGGAGCACAGAACTTTGGATATGTGAGTATGAACCAACGAGCAAATTTAATCAAAGACACAGGATAGATTCTGGTGCTTGATTTACAGAAAAAGGTCATTCAGCAGCAACCACATTGTTACAGACATGTGACAAATTAAAGTTAAAATCTGAATCAAAGCATAACGAATGAAGATGTCTTATTGTAGGACACAAATAGCCACTGAATCGTTTTAGCAGTATGAAAATGATGTGAATCATATACTATGGTGTTTGCAGTCACCAGATCTCAGCCCAGTTGAACACCTATGGGAGATTTTTGGACTGACGCGTTCAATAGCACCACCATCACCAAAATACCACATTAGGGAATATATTTTGGAAGCATGGCGTTCATCCCTCCAGTATCTTTTTGAGAGACTTGTAGAATTTGAAGCTGTTTTGGTGACTTATGGTGAAGCTTTACATTGTTTTTTCCTTTACTTTGTCACCCATCTGCATATAGTATATAAAACTGACATTTCATGTCAACATGTATGCGCAAGCACACAATCAAGTCGAACACAAAAAAGTCTTATAGGCTCGTCTGATTTTAGTTTTTCATTTAAGATTACAGATTTTACTGTACACAGAAATACATGTATCTACATAACCACAACATATACTGTATGTATGTCTATGTGTAAACAGTAGTGTATCTAGTGTTCTCTTATGGGAACATGTCCCCAGGGCTGACTGTCTCAATCCTCCCTAATGACACACAGCTTCCGCTGCATGTGGAGGGCGGTGACCCCACCTAACCCCACTAACCCTTCTCTACATACAACCGACCCCTAACTCTAACCTGCAGTGTAACTGCAGGACACTGCACACATGCACACTGCAACAGTGTGTTTTACGTGTGGACTTTGTAGCTGGTGCGAGAATGTTCTTTCCTGTACTGACATTGCACAGTGAGTGTCATAGAGGAGGGGGCATTTAGCTCACGGTGGGAGAATTGCTTTGAGGGATGCAGGTAGGCCATGTTAGAAGCCTGGTACTGGAGTATGAGTCAATGCTGACCAGGTTTCTTCTGTGACCAATCTGACAACTCATAGTGCTCAGATTCAATTTTTGTGTTTACACATAGTCATCTATCTGTGTTCATAAGTCTGTCCCTTTACTATGTCTTTGAGACATCTGTGATTGGGTCAACGTGTATCCTCCTGCATGTGTTTGTGTGTGTGCATGTGTGTGTACGCGTAGCCCCCCGGCTGTCTCCATGTGGTTGTTATTTTAGCTCTTATGAAGGAATTCTCAGCCTCCCCCCTCCGTCTCTCCCCACGACCGGGGTTAGGATGGGGGGAAGGAGAGAAAGATGAGGGGGAAAATGGTAAAGGCACAAAGAGGATGATGGTGGGGGAGGGCAGGGAAAAAGAAATAAGTTTCAGTAGAATAAAGGCTTTTTTTAATGCGGTTTCTGACTTTTTTCCTGCATTCTTCTGTTTGTCAGACTGTTGGCCATGTTTGCTCCTGGAGTGCTACGAGGACAAAGTCTGGTGCTTTATTAGTCATACCATATTGTATCTGACAGTCCATCTGTTTGTTGTAGGTGGCAATGATCAACTCCACCAATCTGACCTTCATCCAGAACTTCACAGGGGAACAGGTAGGAGCATCGACACACACAGTCACAGCCTGTCACTTTGCAGGGCTGCATTTAAACTACTACATCATGGGCACTAGCTGATCTGGATTTTCTTCCATTTTTGAATAATTAATGGGGTTGGATGAAAACAAAGTTGGGTATATGGGAAAAAATACTCCTGTTTCTTCCTTCTCTCAGATGGCCTCTTATTTTGGCTACTCGGTGGCTGTCACTGACCTGAATGGAGATGGGTAAGTAGAAAATGTCCATGTCACTTGAGACACAAACATTCACTCCGTCTCTTTATTTGTCTAAGGATTAAAACTACGGCTTATGTCCCCAGGACCGACGATGTGCTGGTTGGAGCACCCCTCTATATGGAGAGAGAGATGGAGAGCAAACCCAGAGAGGTGGGAAGGGTATACCTGTACCTACAGATGGCCCCGCTCACTTTCTCCAAACCTGTTTCCCTCACCGGCACGCATACCTTCGGGCGCTTCGGCACAGCTATAGCACCCATGGGAGACATCAACATGGATGGATACAATGGTATGCTGAGACAGAAAGAAGGGGAGAAGAAATGAGAAAAGGAAATTGAGCCAGATGAAATTCATTTGAGAAACTAAAATATGCAAGATGAGAGAGACAAAGAGAAACAGAGGAGAAAGATATGTAGATGAGAAAATTTAACAAATCCTGATATATTATTTGTGGGCCAGTGTATGAACCTCTATCCCTTGTACTCATCTGCCCATATGAAGCTGGTGTTTCCAGGTAAACCCGATGACTGACAAATCTGTGCTTCCTGTGCCTCTTGGTTTGTTTTGTCTCTGGCTGAGGAAATCCTATCATATGCTCCTGCTTGAGAAAACGAAGCGCTTCAGCCAATCAGGAAGTGCGGCGTTGAAAGGTTGTCTGTGTGAACTTATTTCCGCCTGTGATGATAAGGGTTAAGGCTCTGTGTGTGTGTTGGAGTTATTTTTAACTCACCAGATGTGCACTTGGATAAAATCATCTGGGAGTTTCTGTCCTGCAGCCGAGTTCATTCCTCTTAGATGTGTTTGTTTTATCTTCACATTGATTGGACAAAGACACTTACATGCACGCACGCACGCACGCACGCACGCACACACACACACACACACACACACACACACACACACACACACACACAAACACACCAACCATTCAGCCTGCAGTCCAAATGCTCCATGACGCCAAGGCCTGTTGACTGCAAGCTTAAAAGTGAATGAACTAACACCCATCTGTCCCACTGATTAGTGCCTTATTTATTCATGGCCAGAGTGCGTTAATGTGTGTTCCACCGCTTTAAACCCTTTAACAATCAGATCAATAACCATTGGATCAATACTGAAGCTTTCTCTGGCCAGAAACATAAATCACATAAGGCTGTCAGGATGTGACAATTTCTGAGGTGCCTCTCTGCCAGCTGCTGTGACACGCATAGAAAAGACTTGTTGAAAGTTGATCTAATAAGGACAACTCCGTGTCTGTGCATGATGTCATAATTCGGCATTACATTATGGAGTCACCATGGAGACATTGTGATCAAGGTTTTCAGCAGTTCCTTTTTGCTAATGTTAAACGTCTGTGTTAAAGAATACCTGTGCAATCATATGATTATGTGTGCATAATCATTGACAGATCCCTTTTCAGCAAGCGATGACACCAAGCCTCTTCCTCCTCCCGTAGCAGAGACCTCATCACTTCAGTTACAAAATTCTTTATAAAAGCAGAACCATACCCATTTCCTCTCCTGTTCATGTCTTTGTTGAGAGGAATTGTTGCAATTTAGCTAATTGAATTTGCCATGCAGCTCTCTTTGTTTTTAATTTTTGTCAACCAATAGAGGCTTACTGTCACCATTGCTCACAGTGTCCGCCTGTTTCTGTCTGTGAGTAACAATCTCACAGTCTAAGTGATCACAGTGGGTGTTCCACATTTTGCTGTGGATATCTGCATTGTGTGGGATGCTGTTGAGTAATTCCCACGAGTGACTTTCACATTATTTGAGGACTTTTTTTAAGTACAATTTTTTTTTTACACAGCTTTTCAGTTATGTACACATATCCACGCACATACAGACACACATGCACACACACAGGCTCATATATACACTTGCATACACACATGGTTGCATTTATCCTCTCTACCCCACAATCTGCTTCATGTGGAACTAGTTGTTTAGGCTGAGAGAGAGGGGGTCCGGAGACAAACAGGATGTCTTGAGGTGTTTGGACATTTACAGTAGTGAGGGATACTTTTTTGCAGGACAGTGCAATGTGTGGACATTAAGAGGTTAAAGAGTAAGTGCCAAAAAAAGCAGGATGTGGTGTGATGTAAGGGTCTGAATTTTCATATCAGGTCTGGTGCTTGCAGGATGTTAATTATTATATCTCTGTTTTCATTTGCGTATGAAAAAAGTTAGAAAAACTTTGATTATTTCAGTTGAGAGATTTCTGTCATTCTGTTTCTGCTTTTCAACTGGATTGATTTGGCAGGGTGTAGTTGTTAAAAATGCAGTAGTTGGATAATGCAAAGTTCAATGCACCAATTAGGGAAACCTTTTATTTGTTGTGAACTGTGGGGATGTTCTCTTGTTGGAAAATAGAGAGACAGGCATGCAGAGGGATAACTGGGGGAACAACCATAACCTTGACACGCAGACAGAGAGGCAACTGGGGATACAATCATAACCTAGGTGCTGGACACCAAAGCTATGACCAACTAATCAGGCAGAGATTACAGTAACACTAGACAGGTAGACAGAAATCGAGCGTGAAACAAACACCAGATCAATACCACAACAACTTGGACAGGCACTGGTCCAAACAGAAACAGAATTGAAACATAACTATAGGCACGGAATACAGAGCAGACTAAAACTAAAATAATGCAAACACAGAACTAGGAGTAAATACTAAGACATGAACTGAGGTACTAAGATGCAGAACTAAGATACGAGACAAGTAAGCTTAAACATGCAAATGAATAAAATAATAAACATGGCTACACGGAGAAACACGGGACAGTTTTGTGACACATTGTCAATTAAATCCCATCAAACCACACCAACACAGTCAGTATGAAGCTGATTAGCTGAGGGTCCTAGCTTAGCTTAAAGACTGGAAGCAGGGGAAAACAACTAGCTGGACTCTATCCAAAGTTTAAAAAACCTCTAAATCTCAGTAATTAGCTAACACGTTATATCTCATTTGTTTAATCTGTATACAAAATGTGAGCATGTTAGTCGAGTTGGTGACATGCATTAATGGGACAAGAATGCATACAGATGGAGAGGGAGCTCAGTGCATTATGGGAAGTCTCCCAGCAGTCTAGGCCTATAGCAGCATAACCAAGGAATGTTTCAGGGCTCACTTGAGCCGGCTCTAGCTATAAGCTTTATCAAAGATGAAGGTCTTAGGCGAATTAGTGTATTTTCCGAAGTGTCAAACTATTGCTTTAAGACCCCAACAGACTTGTAGCCATGCCAACCGCTAGCCTGCTCTATAGTATTTTGTCACTTATTATAGGGTCATATTGACCCAAATGTTTCCCAAGCAATGACATAAACAGTGCCAAGACAGGAGAGACAAGATTAAAAGATGAGCAAAACAAAAGGAAATTAAAGAAAAGCGGTAAATGACATGATCCCCCAGTGCAAGCAAAGGAAGGTCAAGCTCTTTTCCTTCTCTCTTTCCTTCTACCTGTATGTTTCCTCTGCTTCTGTCTCAGAGGGCCCTTAACCCTGCTGATGTCTAAACCATGCGTGTGTGTCATCCCTTAGACGTGGCGGTGGGCTGTCCGTTCGGAGGCGAGGAGCGTGGAGGCAGAGTATTGATCTTTAATGGTAACAGAGATGCATCCACGCAAGGCCTGATGCTGAGCCAAGAGCTGAGAGCAGGCAGGACCCCCAGTGACAGTTTGCCTGGATATGGATTCACTCTGAGAGGAGGCCAAGACCTGGACAACAATCAGTATCCTGGTAAATACTCACACTCAACAAGTCAATATTTCTCAAGTCAGCTCCGCTTGTTATAATCAAAATTCCTTCTCCGACTTGCATTCCTTTACTTTTCCACTTTCCTTCCAGCTCCTCTCATTACAGCCTCCCTCCTCTTCATTCTTGACCTCAACATTTCATGGTTCCCCCATGCACTCCTCTACTACCATCCCCATGTTCTCCTGTATTGCTTTCCTCCTCTTCTCTGGTAAAGTCATCAGTCAGACGAAGGGGGTATAGGGAGAAATGCCAATGAACTGCTGCCGCATCCATTCTTTAGGGATTTACAGTACTTAAGAAGGAGAGAAAACAGAAGATTGAGTATAATAATATATTATCCACATGTTTTGTCTGCCAGAAGTTCAAGCCTCAGCCCATATCCATCAAATTGTGAGCAGACAAAGCAGCACTCAATAAAATTACAAGCTAGTAGCTACTTACTTATGTGCCACCTACTTACTTTACCAGACACCTCCACCTCTGACTTTACAAAACATTAGAAACCCGCATAAACTCATAAGAGAACTGAAAAAGAGAGGATTTTTTTTAGTTTAGAAAAAAATCATTTGAAACAAAGCAGGTCTATAAAACCACTGTTTTACTACCTAATTTTCTCCCTAATTTAGAGCTGCTGTACGCTCAGCATTACTCTGGCTTTGTGCTTCCACGGATTAGGCTGAACAGGAGAATTTGTTTAGTTTTACCTTTTCTTTGCCCCCCCCCTTTCCTTTTTTCCCTTTTCATTCTGCTATAATAACAGAATTCTTCATTACACAAACAGGATATCAAGGGAAATACACACACATGAGTACACACAAGTTCACATGTGTGGCTTGTGATCAGTTTCACTGGCAGCTAGAGAGTGTGTGTTGACCGTGTGCCAGGCTCCAGGTCAAAGCTAGATCCTGGTCAGAAGTACTGTGAATCAGAGACCCGAATTAAAAACATTATACTGTAAATACACACACAGGGGTTACAGGTTGAAGGAGTAGAAAGAGTAGAAACTCATGGGTGGCAGAGCTTTCAGCCAACACACACACCATATAAACATGCACACACACAAATGTTGCAGTGCTTGTGTCGTCTGTCATTAGAAAGCTTGCTGGAGGAAGTGAAACACACACACACACGGAGCGTCGTTAGCACAGTGGTAAAATCACACTGTTCAAAGGAGCCAGAGATGTTTGATCAGCATTATGAGAGGACTGCACAGGCGCCTGGGAGGCCTGCTAGAGCCACCATATGTTCCCATCGATGTTAAATGTCATTAGTCTATTGCAGGAACACAGAGAGAAGGCAGGGTAATGATTAAGCTCCAATTTTAGCTTTAATGGACTTTTTTTTCTGAAAGATTATGTCATGTGTTTGGGTTTTTATTTGATAGCTTACTGCAGGAAACTAAATGAAAAGTGGGATGAAAGATGACAAAGACGTCAGTGCAGGAGCAAAAATGGCACCCACACTTCGTCTACTGCTCAGAAATAAGGTTAATTAAATTTTGGGCAACTCTGGTTGTGAGCATGACACAGAAGCAGCAATGACTTGATGTTTAACTGATGAGAGTAAGACTCAGGCTAAAGGCCGGAGTTAACGTTAGGGTCAGATTGCTCCAGGGTGCATTTTAGATTCAGCCGAGGGGTCAAAGGTCAATAACTGACAATGTTTTACCTGTCAATCACACTGACTTTCTTAGAGAGTTACAGACACAGAAAAATGTCAGGGTCCATGATTTGGATGTGTGTGGTGCTGATGGTTCATTAGGTTGTTAAGTAGGTGTACAAATGTATTAATTGGCTCCATGTCTGCTCGTGTATTTAGTGACCATCGTTATTTTCATCCCATTCTGGATGTTTTACCTTTAAATAGGTAAAATTACACCATATTTGTACATTCTTCTACCTTTTTGCTTTTTGTTTCCTGTTCTCAGCATTGTAGTTTGATACCCCAAATGTACCTTTAAACAAAATCTGCTATATTAGTCAAATCAGAGAATATCCTCCCCAAAATGGAACAACCAATTCCCCCCGTCTGCAGTGTGAAAAATGTACTTTTCAATACAGGAATGTAGTGTAACTGTTATATTGAAACTATGTATTGTAGCTGGCAAGTTACTGAATAGCCTTAAATCCCACACATGCATCCAAGAATTATCATCATTTCTCTCTTGAAACCGCCTCCTTTTCCACTGAGTGCCATTGACCTTTGGCATTTCATCATGGAGGCCGGTCCCCTGCAGCCAAACAGGCAGTCAGGGCAGGCAGCCAGTGACAGCTTGACAGTCTGTCTAAACTCTGGATGAAGATTATGTTTTCACAGCCCAGGACAGACACCATCAGCTAAAGCAGCTCAGTTACCAAGACTATACCTGCTATCAATGAGTGGATGTATGCGCACTGGTGTGCCAGTCCATATGTGTGCATGTTTGGTTCAGTGTGTCTCTATACACACACACACACACACACACACACACACACACACACACAACACACACACGTTAACCTCAAATCAACAGTGGCAGACAAGCTTTCCTGTGTGTAAGGAAATGGGATTGACGTGAAAAGGAAAGTGGGCCGTTATTTGATTTATCCCTGGGTGCAGCCATGCACACACCCACACTGACACACACTTAACCCCAAAGGGTGCCCCGTTCTCAAATCAGTCTCATGTCATGCAGTGGTTTTGACAGCAAACAAAAGAGTCAGGATAAGGAGTAGCATACAGATAACCACGGTGTTGAAAAAACACACACCTATGGCGGCAGTGAAGTTGGATTTCCGGGTTACACAACTCCAACAGCAGGATGGACTGAGGAATTTAGACTGAGAGTGAAACGGTCTCCTTCAGTCTCTCTCCCTTTGCAGAAAACACACCTTCCTTCTGATGGCTTTCACACATTGCAGTTATAAGGCCAAGTGCACTATCCTCTGCCTGCGTCCTCCTTTTCTTTTTATCACCCCCTTTTCCGTACCTCTCCAACTGCCCCACAAAACCCACATCTTGAGGTCTTTTCTCATTGCAGGCTTTTTGATACAGTACACACACACACACACACACACACACAGCCACACACTCACATAACAACATAGCACACCCCAGGGGAAGAGGGACAGGGCTTAAATGTTTAATGTTGTGGTTTCAGGGGGACTCAGTGACTGCAGCCAAAGGCAGAAACAGATGTGCCTCTCTCAGATTCAATTAGTCCCCTTTCTTCTCAAATATGCAGAAGAGGAAAGACACAGCAAATGACAAGCAAAGTCTACAAGAGTACACTTCCACTAGCTTAGTCCTGTATTGCCTACAGCAGGTTACCTCATTTTCCAGAAAATGTAGTGACAATGATTTTGTTAATCAAGTCAAAATGCCAAGCACTCACTGGCTCACACTACTCAAATGTATTTGTTTTTCACTTTTATGGCATTGTAACTGAATATATTCTAGTGTTTGCTCTATAGGCCAAACAATTAATCTAGAAATCATAAAACAAATAATAACAGATTAATTGATTGATTGAGAGGCTGCAGCTCCAGCCTCTCACAGAGCAGCATGAGGTTATTCTGTCTTTCTCAGGAGCACACAACTTAGTTTTGCTGCATCTGGCAGTGGTGGCTTGTATCCATTAAGTGCCTCTCTTCAGTTTCACATTGTTTTAATCAGCCTGTGTCTGTGTCTATGCGTGCGTGTGTGTGTGCGGTTTTCATTGGTATGTGTCCCCTAACCGCAGCCATTAAATACCGTCTCTATTTTAAACTCTGAGAGCCAATTAAAAGTGTGTGTTCATCACAAAACCCATGAAAACAAATAAAAATCACATATAGATGAGATCTGTTGCTGCTTACAATTAGGAGCTGTTGCTACGCAGGCTGTTGGGAAATGCTGTTTAGCAACATGTGATTGGAGCGATGTGAACTTTCTAATGGCATTGGAATGTGGCGTGGGGCCGGGTCCCTGTCTTGCTGCACGCATGAGCACACACACACACACACACACGCATGCTCAATGTACTCACAAACACACGCATTAACACTTAGTTTGAACCAGGTCATGTGTGAAAGGATAACAAAGGAAAAGCATGGCAATATCAGAAAGTCAATGTAATGTCACAGTGTGTGTAAATGTGTGTGCATATTAAACGTGAGACGTCTGTGTTTGATGAAGATTGCCAGAGACCTTGAAATCAGTCCCATCTGTGCCATTCTTTGAAGCTCTCTATTTCCCCTCTCTCTCTCTTATGCTCTCTCTCTCTGTGTCTCTCTCACTCTGTCTGCAGATCTGATCGTGGGGGCGTTTGGCGCAGGCGAGGTGTCGGTGTACAGGTAAGATTATACAAAGTGTTGTGTTGTTTTGAAATGCTTTTTCTCATATCTCATGTTTGTGCTTTTCCTCAACTTCTGTGTGACTTTCATGTCAAGTTTTATTTATAGAGCCCAATATCACAAATCACAGTTTGCCTCTGTCCTTAGAGCCTCGATTCAAATGAAGAAAAACTCCTCCAAATAGCCTTTTATCTTTTTGGCTAGAGCCAATCCCAGCTATCATTGGGCAAGAGACGTCCAAGAGACATTTTAGAGTCACCATTCAACCTACCTGTATATCTTTGGATGGTGGGAGGAAGCTGGAGCACCCAGAGAGAACCCACGCAAACACAGGAAAACATGCACGCTCTACACATAAAGGCCTGGGACGACCAAGGTCGAACACAGGACCTTCTTGCTGTGAGACCACTGGGCTACCGCGTCGCCCACTGGAAATCATAGTATACAATTATGATGACAAAATGTCAATTGTAAAACGTAAGTGAAGGATCCAGGAGGACAACCGAGCAGCTTCAGGTGTCTCCCACTGAGTAGGAGCCACATCACCTCCTCCCTACCACCATACAGACCCTGCAAAGAGGACAGGCCAGACAAACACACAAGTGGACAATAGTATTCACACAGAGAGGAGAAAAAAAACATACAGATGGAGAAGGAGCCATGATAATATGCGAACTTAGGAGAGTGGGAGATACTTTCAAAATTTTTTATGTCTTTAGATTGTGTTACCATGTGTGTGCTCGTGTGTAGGTCTCGAGCTGTGGTGTCTGTGGAAGCTGCAATGATCTTGACTCCCAGAATCCTGAACCCTGATGACCGACAGTGTCACCTGCCTGAAACAGATATTATGGTTACCTGGTAAGAAGAACATGCTTAAAGAGTCTCTTCTCCCAATCCCACACTGAATATTAACACTTTTCAGTGTTCTGTATACATCAAACATTCTCAATGGTTGACTTTTATATATAAATCTCTCCTTGGGCTGGTTCCCCCTTACCTGTGTATAGAAATCAAATCCAATATAGCCTGTGTTCTCACAATGTTCCACAGATTTCTCCGGGAAAACTGTCAGAGCTAATTATTGTTTATGAATTCAAGATGATTTTATAGGATCTGGAAAATAACACTTCATTGTTTTTCCCTTATTTTAGATTTGAGCTTTGGAAACTCATATCAATTCATGCAAGTTTACTGGATTACTCTTTTGTAGCTTTTTGCCTTGGCCTGTTGATGCTAATTTCTTTTGATATTTATTGTTGTAACAACATTTTAATGCTACCCCCTTTGCCAGGTCTCTCTGAAAAATAAGATTTTAATCTCAACCAGACTTTTTTGAGTTTAAATAAAGGACATGTTAGAAAAATGTACTATGCCAATTAATAAAAACTTAGCATACAAAATAAATGTAGTTCATGATAACATTAATCCACTGACTGACATTAACACCTCTGGCAATTAAATACAAAAAAAGTTTTCCCAACAAATTTATACTGGATTTTTTTGTTTTTCTAAAATGCTCATCTAGCTCTTCACCACAGTCCACAATTTGATGTTATTCTTTCCTGCTGTGTGTTGCTCCTCCATTGACGTTGCGTTGTGGGACAATAGTGTCCAGCTACACCACACTCAAAGTCAAGCTTAAAATTTAAAGTGAGCATTTTTTTTGAGTATACTTAATTTAATAACTTTTCTAGTGTTAGTACTCCAGATAGTTATAATTCATTTGGAATTTGGAGACAGATTGCGTGCGTGCGTGCGTGCGATGCGTCGCGTGCGTCGCGTGCGTATGGCATGCGTCGTGCAGCGATGCGTCATGTAGCGTCGCATGGCATGCGTGCGTGCGTGCAGGTGAAATAAAGGTAAAGGGATCAAAGTCCTGAGACTAATGAGGCCCACTGCTGCACTGAAACCCAGAGCTGTACCAGAAATCTTACTGTTTATACTGTATCAAAAAATGGTATGCACTATAAAGTATACACATTCACAAATCACACGCACAGACTCACAGATGTGACAAATATTTCACCCCTGTGCTCTAGATGTCTGCCATCACTCAAGGTCTGTTTGTCTGTGTGTCTAATGCAATAATTTAGAAGCACACTGAAAAAGCACACTCATATAACCTGGAAAGTCAGATTTATGGGAATCTGTAATTAATTTGATACTGCATAATTCTATTTTGATTATGTTATTGTTCATGTGGGTAGCAAGCTGGCTTTGAACAGCCTTGGGGTGAGTTAGTTGAGGGGAATGAGTCTAAAGGCTCCTGCTGCTTCACCACAGCCTATTGTTGGTCCTAACTTATTGGGGGCTGGAACCGATGTGGGACTATTTGGACAGAAGAAGTGTGCTCAGCTAGTTGCCATCATGGTGTCTGTGTGTGCGGAGTGGAGTGTGAGTGTTGGCAGTGAGTGAAAAGGGAACAGGGTTTGGGTCGGATTGACAGAAAGCACTAAACTGTGGAATTCTGTCAAAACAAAACTCAGCTTATTTCAATAAACCGGCATGAATTTTTGGTCGGAGGTATGGAATCAGACAGGACATAGGACACACACATGCAGAGTCAAACAGCAGCTTGCTGAGTTTAAGGGATGTCTGAGGCTCTTGTGTGTCAGAGGGGTTACGATGTTTGGACATTTTAGTTATTTCCCTGTGATGAGAGCTGGAGAGTCGCATGATGGGAGGTAACCCCAGTTTGTGGCTCTCATGTATTACCATTACATCTGAGTCACAAGGTTAAGCATCTGATTTTCTAAAAAATAATAACCTTCTTTGAAAAACCCAGATGGTCGTTTAACAACACTCACTGCTGTTCTGAAGGTTTTTTTCAGAATCCTCAAAGACTCTTCTAACCATCTGAATAAAGTATTTTTTGTGCATTTTAAGCTAACACAAGCATTTTATGTAGTTATGTTGGTATTTTTTCACGTTTCCTTTCAGTATTTTATGTTACATGTTAATATTTTGTTGTGTTTTACAAATGGAATATTTGTCATTGCTCAGTGCAAATATTTTTTGTCAACTCTGTAAATACCCTCAGAATAGCAGTGTTGTTAAAGTGGCAACGAAACTCGGATATTTACTGTTTTGGTTTCCTTTCATCACTCTTATAGTTGTATTCAGCCGCAGAAGGCAGCCAAGAATCTCAAAAACTGACTCTCTATTACCTAGCATTAGGTAGCAACTAGCTGATGAACATAGGGGTGTATTTATCAGCCAAAGAGCAAAATGTTTGTTGGTGGAGACCAAAAACAGAGGTGAAGGGAGACTGAATATTGGACTCTCTCCCTATCAGGTGGACAGAAACATGACTCCAAATGAATAAAAGCTTTCCTTTCTGTTGGATGTGTAAATAGTCAGCTGTTTGCTAACATGTTCGCTATATCAACTTAAGAGGTGATAATATGTCAATGTCATGTTCACAGCTTAATTCTCATCCTCCAAGTGGCCAAAATATCTGTAATATATTGCAGGTTTAAGTGATTAATTTTTCAGAAAATCCAATGCTTAGCTCTATGACTCAAATATAATGGTGATAAATGAGAGGCACAAAATGGGGCAAGGTGGGAGGGTGAAGGCGCCGTGGAAAAAGAGGTACAACTACTTAATGACCAGTCTTAAATTGAACGTTCTTACTCATTAAGGAGACGGGGGGTGTGGGGGAAGGGATTTTATGTATGCGTGTTTGCAGGGAGGGTCAGCTAGAAGTGTGTTGGGTGGTGGAGCACAGATGCATTTTGGGGGAAATTACATACAGTAATGACTAACCAAGTGCCAGAGCTGTTGTCAGTAAAGTGGGGGTCATTTCCGCGTTATATACACTTACATTTGACACACAGTGCTTATTAGAGTCACACTTGAGCACACCCGCCCAAAAACACGAAACACACACATGCCTACAGTACATGCAAAACAAATTAAACATGTACAGAACCACCTGGAGAGGTCATATTGACTTAAGGGAGCAATTTTTAAAATAGAAACCTGTATTTTATCACACACACAAACTCACATCTGCATCACACATTTAGAACACAGAAAAACTAGCTCATCATTATTGCGTCATCTAATGGGGATCCTAATTATTAACAAACACACAAGCATCCAGACCATGTGCTTTTTGGATGTCATGGTTTGTGAACTGAAACCAAACAAACAATAATCACATGAAGTAATTTACCTCATGCCTCATAATGCTGAGTCTTCAGTGTAGAATCAGGAGCGTTACGTCCGTAAGCCTCCTCAGATTAGTGGATATTAACAGTGCAGGGAGTCACTTTCCTGTTCTTGATTAAAGAGGTGATAAGACACCCCCCCCACACACACACACACACACATACTTACACATACATTCATACACACATAAATAGAGGAAACTCTAAAGTGTTTCCCAGTCTCCCATGTCAGTGTGTCTAATTAAGGGGCTCACAGGGTCCTCAGCGGTATTTCCCTCTACCCCCTGGAGTACAAGAAGTAATTAGCTTGTTATACAGTTTTTCATGATTTTGTCATGCAAATATGAAGGTAGGAAATATGGAATGAACTGTATGATTGAAACATCTGCAATTAATGAATGAATAATATCATTGTCATGATTTCTGCTATGATCAGCACCTACTTTCTGTGCACTGACCACACAACTCATGGGGATTATGTATACAAATAGGACCAGCCTGCACTGCCTTACAAGTCACCACAAATGAACAAAAATCACATCCAAAATGCACTGCATACATTTTTAAAGAATACTGCAAAGAGTCTAAAAATAAATAATACCAATTCACACACCTTTTGCAACACTTAATTAGAGCAGCCACCCTAACCTTGCATGGCTTACTGTTCTTAGGCGTAAAATCCTGTGTGACTTATTGGCAGACTTGTTTCTGAAAAAGAACCTCAGTTAATATATTTAGACACCTGTGCATTTTGTTCACATTGTCATTGTGGATGTGGGTGAATAAACATTTAGGGTGTCTAAATAACGTTGATCATGTACAATATGCTAAAAGTTATCACAATGCCCTCACTCCCTCTTGTCTATCTATTTATCTTCTCAATTTTTCTCTCCCACCAGTCTGAGTGTGGAAGTGTGTGCAGCAGTAAGTGGAGTGGGGATCCCCAGGTCTGTAGGTAAGCAGCTGTGCACAATGTGGTGGAATGAGGGATGGAGGCAAAAGAGAAAAGCACTGAGGGTGGGACAGTAGTCAGAGCCAGCTCGGTTGTACATCTCATTAGAGTTTCCTGCTGTGAAACCACTGCTCTGCCACACCGATCAGAGTGGAGAACAAATGCAGGAGGGAAGGTTGAAACAAGAATCGGGTAGACACTAGTACATTGTTTCCACTTTCTAATGATTCTCTGTAGAGTAAAACGCCTACAAATGGTTCCTTACTTCGTAACTAATGGAAAGTCATGCACAAGTGCAGGCACACACACATAAAGGGATTGGACTTTGTGGATTCAACAGTTAAGGAATGTCTGGTTGGCTGGATTGCCTTATTAACTCAATATTAAAACACATATCCTTTTCTCTCTATCCATCTCCACGTCTGCATCATTACCTTCTGTCCAGACCTGACGGCAGAGCTGCAGCTGGATTGGCTGAAAGGCACTAGAGGCGGAGTTAAGAGAGTTTTGTTCCTGGACACCCAGCAGCATCAGCGCACAGGGCGCCTAACATTGGGTCACAATCGGCCACGTGCGTGCCAGAGCTACACCATTTTCCTGAGAGTAAGCAAATCACACACAAACACAAATAGATAAACTTTGCATAATGTTATGTGTCTTACAGAGGAATCAGCTGTCCAACTGTTCAGTTTATTATTTCTACAAAGCAACGTTGCATATTTCTCAACTCTTTCTGTTGCTCTCTCAGGAGGATGATGAATACAGGGACAAACTGACCCCGATTGCACTGGCTCTGAACTACAGCTTGGCTCCACCCTCTCATAGCCAAAGCCTCCCTCCCGTTCTCAACCATTACAGCAGCACCTTCCTTCAAGAGCATGTGAGTGTAACATAATATTTTATAATATAATAAGCACAATCTCATACATCTAACATTACTCCTTTGTTGCTCTTCCTGAGGTTTCTTCCATTTTCCCCTTCTTTTAAAGGGCTTATTTTGAGGAGTTTTTCCTTAACTGAATCGATGGTCAAAGGGTGTTATATGCTGTACAGAAGCCACTTGAGACATATTTGTGATTTGTGATATTATATAAATACTGTTAATCTGACTTGACTAGACTAAGCCCAACTCTTAGCAACACTACCTGATGTTAAATTATAGTCATTCATTGTTTGATGAAAGAAAATAAAATCATAGCCTCAGATGTTAATATCAATCTCAACTTTGCCTTTTTACAGGATATATCAGATGAACATGGCTGATAAACAAACACATTCTTTTCAAATAAAGCTTCACAGATCATACAGTTATAATCCAAAGCCTAACAAAACTAAAACCAGGAGTCCCCTGTGAAGCAAAGCAAAAGATAAAGAAAGAAAGAGCTTTGTGCACACTAAAAAGTCAGCACTCGACCAAGTTAAAACAATTTAAATGTCAAAGATGCAAGCCTGATATTTGACGTGTATTGCTTCCTCTTCCACTTGCAGAAAGTGTTCAAATAATAGTAAAATACCAGAGCTGAGTTTTTGATGTGAGCGAGCAATTTCTTCATTTTTAATTCCAGCACTGAACTGTTCTCATTGAGCATACAAGCTCAGGTTACCTCACTGACAGCACTTTCTTCTAATGCTGGACATTGCATGTCTTTTGCAACACATGACACCAACGGATACAGACAATACAGAAGCAGAGCGTAACAAATGGTCCAAACCCAGTCCAGAACTTATTCTGCTGCCTGAGACCTATATAACCCAACTCTAGTCTTGCATGTTATTGTTATGTGTCTGAATGTATGTAGGCCCCAAACAGCCCCTGCATCTTGGTGTTTCCCAGTTACATTTACTTCTATTTTTGGATTCATCATGATGTCCAGTGTGCCTTAACAATTTCCTCATGACAATTCTCCTCTCTGTGCCCCTCTTCCTTGCAGGCCTACATTCTCCTCGACTGCGGTGACGACAATATTTGTATCCCCGATCTCCAGCTCTCCGCCAGCATGTAAGACTGACATGGCCACGCCCTCTGACCTCAACCTGTAAACACTCAACACTTCACAGGGCCAAACACAGACACACACAGCTAAACCAAAGAACGTATGTCTGTTATTCCTCACACAATGAGCAAAGTTTACACTGAAGTTGCTCACATTATAGTTCCATTTACCATGTGATGTGTGTGTGTGTGTGATGTGTGTGTGTGTGTGTGTGTGTGTGTGTGTGTGTGTGTGTGTGTGTGTGTGTGTGTGTGTGTGTGTGAGAGAGAATTAGCCTACTCTCTATAGTGTTTCCAGCTGTACCATATCTTCATGGCAGCGTTATACAAACATTCTGTCACCCTCTACTGAGTGACACACACATTGTTGGGGTTATTGTTGGGGTGGGGTATTACATTCCATGCAGCAGTAACATTGCAGGTGAAGCAAGAAAATCTTAAACATTATAAACTGAATTTTACCAAAAAACACACAGGACAAGAGTTCTTGTATGTAACTGCAGCAAAGTGCTGTATTTTCTGCGTCCTCTACATAACTGAAATGATTTCCTTTCTCTGTGCATTGTTCTCGTTTTGAAATAAAACACGCACATAGGGATCGCTCAGAGCTGGTGATTGGGGATGACAATCTGGTCATGTTGACCATCACTGCGGTGAACCAAGGAGAAGGAGCCTATGAGACAGAGCTCCACACACTGATACCACCAGAGGCTGACTATATTGGAGTGAAGCGCAGGGTGGAGGTAAAAAAAAACACAGACTGCACACACATTTCTCTGAAATCCGTCATGCATGTTTGATGTTAAATGCCAGAAGAATGGATTCTGAAAATAGACATGTATAAGACGAGGCAGTTGTCTCGTCATGATTGAAGCTTGTGCCAAGTGACCATACGAAAGGAGGAAGTGAGCTATTTGAGGCTGTACTATATTACATCCTGTTTTGTCTTTGTGGTGGGTGTTTGTTTGGAGTGATTAAGGCGAGGCTATCAGCGGGCTAGGCTTTACTGGCAACAGCCCAAAAAGCCCTATTATGATTTACAAGCTGCATTAGTGACCATGGAAATGGCTAGGGTCAACTGCTGTGTGCGTGTGTGTGTGTGGGTGTTTATGTCTGTGTGTGTGCATGTTTGCACATGTGTGCACGCTAATGAGTGTGTAATGGGGCTGTTTGATTGATGAGGTTGTTACTGTCAGAGCATTCATCACGCCTCCTCTCCTGCCCTCCTCCTTCCCTCACTCCTTCTCGTTCTCACTCCCACCCCCCTTTGATGGTGTTATACATCCCTTTGTTGTTCTTTGCTATCCCCTCTTGACTTTCAACGCTCCCTGTTTGTCACTTTCATCTGCTTTTGCCTTATCATCTCACTCACTGTACTTCTCCTCTCCTCTCTAGTCTCTGTCTCAGCTAAACTGCGAGTACAAGATGGTCAATGAGTCCAGAATGGTGGTGTGTGACCTTGGGAACCCAATGGTGGCTGGGACAGAGGTGAGTTGTTACACGCAAAAGCTCAAACACACACACACTTTTCACCAAAACGTCAATTGTAAACATCCATGCTAAGAAGCGCCGACTGTTACTCCTCAGGTGTAATTCACACTGATTGATGGTTTCCAATGATTACTGATCATCACCTTGACCCTCATTCCACACACTTTGACTCCCTTGACTATGCTTCACACTTAATGTGGGTGTGTCTGTGTGTGGGTGTGTATACATAAGTGTGAGTGCAAGAGAGTATGTAATGATAATCCATTTAGCTCATGAATGGCCAGCACATGCAGGAAGCCAAGGCTTTGTAAAGTAAAGAGTGGTCCCTTCCTACATGAAATTCTACCACACCGGTGTACATTTGTGTGTCACAAAGCTTGTCGCATGTGCTTTAGAATGTGTGGGGGGTGTGTGCGATGAAGTGTGTGTATTACTGTGAATGTTGGGTTTTTATAAAGGTGTCAAGGCTAACACAGAGGTGCATTTGAGCTCTGGAGGTGACACACAGCATACTGATAAATCAATTATGTGGTCATGTTTCACGGCTGGGAGAGGAGAGCAAAACAAGGCGTGTGTGTGTGTGTGTGTGTGTGTGTGTGTGTGTGTGTGTGTGTGTGTGTGTGTGTGTGTGTGTGTGTGCTCCAGCTGTCCAGATGTTTCCCATATTTAACTCTCCCCTTGCCCCGTTGGACGTTCAGGAATCCATGAGCTTATGCAGAACATACCTCCGTATACCCCATACAGACTTCAGTCATATTGTGCAACTATCACTGGAGTTCATTCCTGGTGCCACATGACACAGCTGTAGTGCCTCACTGAGAAGGGTGAGAGGTACATGCCTGAAGGAAAGCTGGTTTTGGCTCCAGTATTTGTGGCCATCTGCATGCCTGCATTTCTTCCACTTCTCTTTCTCTTTTTATCTTCATTTTAGTTCAGTGACCTTTTGTGAATGCCACAAAGCATATTTTGACAAAGATTTGGCAGCAGTCAATAATGAATGATAACAATAAGGTAGGGCTTGGAAATAATTCAGCTTTCAGTGGAATCCTATTTTGAGGATGTGATCATATTGTGTTACTCTCTCACAAAATCCTGGTGTTTAAATTAGTGAGTCCAGGATATTGTAACACACTGAAAACTACAGTGTGGTGTTTGCATGTTTGCTTTATGAGAAGTACAGTTATATGTTCATCACATGAAAGTGCAAGGCTATTGCACTAGGGTGACCAGACATCCAGAAAAATCCAGGACAGTCCCGAATTACAAGCAGTTGTCCCGACCCCTTTCCGGTTTGTCCCAAAAATTAGACCTAACATGAGTTTTGATTATAGCCTAATTAAACATTAAATACTGATTGTTGTATAGTTGTTTTGCTCCAGCAGGGGTTGCAGGTTATCTGTACATTGTGTCAAAAGTTGTTATGGCCACAAAGTAACACCCAACCTGCTCTTTTCCACTTTTTTTTTTCTTGTGGTTAGTGGAATTAACAGTCGCGAGGACAGGGAAAGTGTTCGGGCAGCCACGGCACGGCGGAGAGATCTGACACGCGTTTTGCGCAAACAGATGTGACTCTGCACTGATGACATGAATAAAATAAATATAAAAATTAGGTAAAGGATCATGACTTACCTACATAGCCACAGTTGTGTTTTCCTTATAACAGACAGGTGTATTCATGAACAAAAGTAATTAATTTTAGCATTGTGTTTTGATTTTCACATGTGTTTATTGTTCATTGACACTCAATGTACTGGTTGCCCGCCCGAATTTCACCCATTCTCATCTGGTCACCCTATATTGCACACTGATTCCAAACCACAAATGCATTTAAATGGACACGTTTCAATCCCAGTTGCATTTACGGCAAGTTAAAATGACCAATTATATTTAGATATATTTTGTTTTCAATACCAGACATTATTTCAGCCATACCCCACAGCTCTACATTTAAGTGTTCCTGACATAAAATGTTTTGACTATCAAACAATCCCTGTAGGCTTCAAGCCCTGTGAGGCTGTTAAAAGTTTGTAGTTTCAGGCCTCTTTAAGCACACAAGCACTGCTCAGTTGAATTCTCTTTTGTTCCAATGGATACCAATAGTGACAACTTTGACTGACAAAAAGGCCTTGCATTGCCTTTAGAAACTTCTCAGACCACTGCTTCAGCATAAACAACTTTTCTCAGCATTGTTTCAAAGAATCATTGTTTTGCCAAAATGTGGCTAAATGCACTGCTTGTGGCAAGGCCCTGCTGCTTCAACGAGGGCAATAACATAACACAGAAGCAGCATTTAGCTATATTGTGGCAAAATGATACTTATTTGGAATACACTGAGCACTGGACGGCAGAGGATTTTGGCAACGTTGCAAAAGTGCTTTGAGAAAGTAGTTTGGATGTTTTGATGCTTTTTCTCCACACTGAAAATTTACAATCCATTGTGACCAACGTAAATTCAAGTGGACCACAGCTGCTGTTCTCTTTAAAGACGAAACTACACACCTTTAACAGCCACCTTTCAATCTAGGGTGTGATGCTCAAAAGACAGATGTTAAGAGACGCTGCTGACCTTCTTCAGACATCTGTTGTGCTGTTCTCCTCCTTGTAGCTGAGACGTCTTCTCCCTGAACGACTCACTCATTTGGTGTCTGTCTCTTTAGATCTTTCTGCCTGGCTCTTCTCCTCCTGTCTTTCTCTCTAATGTGTCCTATAAAGACAGCCTGACTTTGTTGTCCCTCACCCCAGCACCACCACCACCAGCGCAGGCCTGTGTCATGTAGTAATAGTGCAAGTCTGCATGCTGTCATTCCCTTTGTGGACCATGTGTTTGGCCTTTTGTTCAGTAGAGCGCACATACACATCTTCACATGCTCGTTCACGCAGTCACACGGTGACACCCACGCACACACACACACTGTTGTCATACAGTTGATGGTGAGCTGAATCCTCCACGTGTTTTGAGTTAGCCTAAAGGACAGGGGATTTAAACTGGGGAGAGACAAGAACCCTAACTGTAGCTTTTAAGTGTGTGTCTGTGAGTGCAGTCTGGACTTTCTCAAATTTTAGATTTCTGCTGTTGTCAACACACACAAATGCGCGCACACACACACATACAGACCTGGTCCTGTACAGTGGAGGACATACTTAACAGAGATTTTACTGTCTATTACTGAACACTTTAAACATGATGTGGCCTTTGATGTACAGATGCGTCTAATTTTTGTCTTCCTTTCCTCTCATTTTTTCTGTCACATGTTTTTTACACATTTGCTCTCTTTCTTGCGTTTTGTCCACACTCGTGCCCAGCTGTCTGTTGGTTTGAGGTTTTCTGTCCAAAGGCTGGAAGATGCAGGACCAAAGATCAGCTTTGAGCTACAGATTCACAGGTGACACACCCACCAACTCTCACGCATAGCCTCCACGTATATACACACACACACACACACACACACACACACACACACAAAGAGCTGTTTGTTTTCCTTCTGAGCCATGTAAATAAGTTCTGTGTCTGTCCTGATCTCGTTGCGTCTGTGGTTTGAAGAAACCAACCGCAGAGAGAGAAGAAGACAGATGGCCCAGAGGAACTCCAGAGAGGAGACAAGCTCTACACAACATGTTCACTGTTTGCTTCATTGTGTTGATTTCGATACATCACATCACTAGACACAGACGGCTAAATGCTGGCCAAGACCGCTGCCAGAGAAATTCCTCTTAGAGTCTGAACATAAAAATACAGCTTTACTATGAGCTTTTCTGAGCCTTGTACTGTCCCACAGCCTCCTGTGAAATGTTTGCAAATAGATACAGAAAGCAGAGCATAGTCAGTGTGATGCCTTAGAATTTATTTAAACTTGCTGTAAATTTCTCCACAGCTCCAACAAAGACAACTCCGACAGCAACCTAGTCAGCTTGAATTTGTCCATCGTTGCTCAAGCTCAACTGGATTTACGCGGGTGAGTCAAGCATCTTTGCGTGTGAGAGTGTGGCGTCCCCTCCGAGAGAACAGTGACAAAAATTGTTTGTTGCCGTGTCTGCTTCGTATGAAGTTGGTCTGGCTTCAGCCTAAACTTTTTGGTGTTTGCAGGATATTACTGCCCCTTTGGTTATGTTTAAATTTGCAGAGCCTGTTTATATACAGAAGGCAAACAGCATGAAAACACATTTCTAGAAATAAATTTGAACTAATCATGTGCACATGGGATACTTGTGAGCCTTTGACATGTTCATGGGTGCCCACATGCCCACTGATACACACAAACACATACACTTCAAAGCTTGGAGCCCTGCTTGGCGTTGTTTGGGTGTGGTCAGTTATACATACAAACAGAGTAAGACCTGGGATGAGAGAGATGAGGACACGCGACTTCCTGTGTCCGTGATATGAAACTGTCCTGCCTCGGCTGTCCATCTATCATTTTAAATTTAGCATTTTTAATTCTAAATTACAGTTGTTACAATACGTAGAGGTCACATTTACTGTACGATTCTCTATTATGACTAATTATGAATGTTTTAAAAGCCTCAAATGTTTTTTGTGTTTAATTTCCCTTTTATTGTATGAATACATAATTATATATATTACACTTTTAGCACTGTGGTCATGCTTAGTGATGGTCATTCATATGGTCAGTGAGAATTATATTTAGATGGACTTCCAAACCTATCAATGCGCACATGCATCAGTGTCACTGAGCTGTTTCTCCTCTCTTCAGGGTGTCTCATCCCTCTCAGGTGGTGCTGCCGTTCCCACGCTGGGAACCCAAAGAGAAGCCTGTCAAGGAGGATGACGTGGGACCACAAGTAACACACATCTATGAGGTAAATGCACTGCCTACATTGAAACACAGCCTGGACACCTTCATCTCATGCGAAGAGGAAGGTGGAGGTGTGCTCAGAGATTATTGTTTTGTTTTTGTTGTTGCTGGTCACAAAGCGTGTCTCTGCGCGGACTGCTAAGATGAAAAGAGAAAAAAAAGTGTGGGAAGTTGTAAATTAGACTACAGTGAGAGAAGGGCTATGTAAGGTGAAGTAAACACACACACACAGTAAAAAACAGTAGCTCTATAAAGAATTGGGCTCTGGCTGATCAAAGGGGTCCAGCTCAGGACTAATTACTGCTTTCAAGGCGTGAAAAAGAGAGAAGGGAATAGAGAGCAATGCCATGAGGAAGGAAGGAGTGGAGGACTGTTCTTGAGACTGGACGCAGATTAATGAGTAATTATTACTGAGAGGAAAAACAAGGCCAATGAGAGGTGCGGGCAAATAGATAGAAGGAGGGAGGATGGTAGACAGACTGGCGACAGTTTACAATAGGGGTATGTGCATGTACATGTGATTCCTTTTTGTTTTAAAGGGACAGCTGCTTCATTGAAACGGAGTGCAGCCGTGTCTGGCCTGTCCTGCAGCTGATAATGATTTTCATTTGCGGTACTTTTCCCAGTTGGCAGCTGCTTCTAGTTAGAGAGGACGGAGTTCTTTGCTCTTGCAGAATTCCTGCCCTGCAGCACCAGGATCATGTCCTGTTTGGATGACTTGCTTCAGTGTTAATGACAGTGTGTGTGTGTGTGAGAGAGAGAGACAGAGAGAGAGAATATAGGTTGGGGTAAAAAAAGAGGATTTATATGATTGATGGTTCATTTAAACTCATAATTCATTTGTCGTGATTTTCATGTGGAATGATGAGCCAGGTGTTGCTGTAGGTTTTACTTGTCTTGTATTTCAATCCCCAGTGACTGAGGGCTGCTAGCATAATTTTCAGTAAAACACAGGTGGCCTGTGTCATCATCCCACAGTTACGATAACCTAATTATAGCCTTGTGCACTTGAGACGTAGTAATAAGACAGGAGAGAGCACAATACTGACAAGTTTCTGTTCCCTCTTTCACTCTCCAGCTCCACAACTTTGGTCCCAGCAGTATTCGGGAGGCTGAGCTCCAGGTCGGCTGGCCTTCCCGTTTCCGGGACGAGAACCTGCTGTATGCCATGGAGATTCAAACTGACGGACCAATTAGCTGCAGGACGAATACCAGCCTCAACCCACTTAGCCTTCAGGTAATGCAACAATTTATGAACATATACACGCTTATGCAGGCAGACACATGTTCAAAAACTCATTTCAAGACCCAAAGATATAATTGTGGACATCTCCCCTGCAGTGGGAATGAAAATGCTTCATGGTATTCCTAACCACTTAATTACCTTTCTCACGTATTCCAACCCGCAGACCTACTGCTAGCAGCTTATTCGTGGGGCCATTTCTCCATCATTTATACCTGCTTATTTAAAACATAATTGTACCCGTTGTTCTTACTGCTTTTCATGTTCTTTGCCAGTTGGCTCAAAATGAACGAAATGGAGTCTTATGCTTATTAACAGAAATTACAGCTGGAATAGTTTCCAATATCTATGATTTCATCTGTAGAGTAATTCAAAAAGAAAACATGGAGTTATTTCAAAAAGTGCATAATTATGTCAGAAAGTGAAATGCGAGGAGCAGTAATCATATAGGAAAGCAAAATGACTCAGATACCCAGCACTTGTGTGGTTAAAAGTCAAAATTTTTTTATTCTTTTCCCATTTTCTTTTGGATTTGATCATTTCCCATTTCTCTATGTCGTCCGGTGTCTCTGTCACTGGTAATCCCTCTGATGTAGACTAGACTGACTGACACCTCTTTCACCTGAAAGTGATGAGCATTATTTCAAGGGATACATGTGTGGAGTATCATGCTGTCTTCTCCAGATTACTTCACTGAATAGATGCCCCATCAATAGTATTGATCCATCAATCAGACAGTGGTTGCAAAATGTACTATTTTAGTATTTTGAAAATTGCTGAATTGTTTAAGTAATTTGTCTCTTGTTGTCACACTAGTGTTAGTGTTTACATCAGATCTTTGTAAATTAAATACTGTTTTTGGTCAGACAAAGGAATTATAAGATGCCAGTTTGGGCTCTGTTAACTTTTGAGAGACATTAGTTGTTATGTTTTAACATTTCATATTAATCAATGAAAAAATATATTAAATGAACAAGAATCAATAGTTTCAATAACTGACCACTCAAAGCCACTATTGCAGAAACAAGGACATGATCCACGCGCTTTCCACACCACAACAATGCCTTTTGCATTGTTAAAGAACCTGACCAAAGTGGAGGCCAGTGTGCCACCCACCTGCCCTATAAGGTTATATTCAGCAAAACATTTATTTTACAGTAATACTTTTACACACCTCAATGTGTCATTTTGAAAAAAGGGTTCATTAAGCTGCTCTCTGAGCCCTTTGACTCCCAGAGGACAAACAATTAAGATATCTAACTGTTATCTATCTGTTATCTGTGAGCTTGAGAACATTCAAGTTATTCAGGCTCTTTGATTGTTGGCGTGTCTTTTGCCGTCAGCTTGGCAGTATGAGCTGCCATAAGGAAGTAAAATCTCTTGAAATCCTTTCAACAAAACACTTTTTGATCAGATTGCTAAATGTCACATTTGTTGCCACAGCTGGTGATTTTGTGTTATTTTAAAATCTTTAAATCTTCTTTAAAATCTCACTAAAGTATTCTTCAGGTCTGTTTTCAGGTCCACCATCTCCTTCTTGTTGGCTGTCTGGGCTGCGTCAGAGCCCATGTGTAATACAGACCACACTAAACCACCAATATGTGATAATCAGTATTTTCTGAATAATGACTGTCCTCAAAAGACCCAAACATATGCTGTGGAAGGAATGTTTAGAGATGAAACGGAGGACTGTGAGCTGTGGAGAAACTTAGTGTTTTTCTCTGTTTTCTTCTTCATCGACTCCTATTTGCAAAAAAATGTGGTTTTATGTTTGAAGGTCTTTTTTTATAGTCTGATAGACATTATAGCTCAACTCTGACTTGTTTTAGCTGGCAGAAATACATGAGACAATTCCAATCAAATGTTGACTTTATTTCCACTTTATTTTATTTTCAAAAGGGTTAAGCATTCAATTTAGATTCAACATTTCCAGTTGAATTTCAAAATGTTGTAATCTCTCTTTCCTTGTTTGTCTCAGATTTCTTCTCTCCAGGACACACCTGAGTTACTGGGTTTCTTGAGGAACACCAGCGTTCCTCCTCACCGCCACAAACGAGCTGTCACTTCCGTTGAGAGTTATAGCGGTAAAACTTTGGTAAGCGTCACAGAAGTTTCGTACAAGAAAACAAAACAAAACAAGTGTGCATTAGAGGTTCACAGGTGTCTAATGTCTCTCTGTTCTCTGTTTCTTCTCCATATGTCCTGTTTCTCTGCAGAACTGTACCAATATCTCCTGTCTGAAGATCATGTGTGTGGTAGGCCGGTTGGATCGTGCGCAGAGCGTGGTGGTTAAGGTCCGCTCGAGACTCTGGGCACATACTTTCTTGCAGGTCGGTGTCTTGACCTGCCATCTTGAAATGTTGTATTTTATGCTTTAATATCTTATTCCAGTCTTAGTTTATCGGGGGTTGTCATTGTTTTTTTGTGAAAGTTGTGAAAACTATTTCAGAACAAAGTCCATTTAATACCAGTTCTGGAGCTTTTGATCTGCAGATGGAATTTGCCTAGTTGTCATGGAATTGTAGATTATTAATCATAAATTATAATTATTTTCTGAGCATTTTAGGGATGTCTTGTCCATGTTACCTAAGGTTCAAACCAGACTCAGCTAAATGTATTAACTTATAAACCATAGTGGTAATTAAAATATGTGATTGGCCAAAGGGTGCCTTTTAAATAATAATGTTATTTGTCTTACAGCGGCGTAACGACCCCTACATTCTCAACTCTACTGTGTCCTTCATGGTTACAGCCATGCCATACCGCATCCAACCCACCACCCTGCTTCAGCATACCACTTCGGTAAAATGCAGGCAGTAACAGAAGTGTGTGAGTTTGTTTCAGGCACGAAAGGAGAAAAAGGATCAGCACTTACAAACTGTATCTATCTGTGTCCTGCAGTTGGGGACCCTGGTGTTATGGGGGACTCCTGATGTGTCATTTGCTGTTCCACTCTGGGTCATCATCTTAGCCATACTGCTGGGGCTGCTGGTGCTGGCCATGCTAACATTAGCCATGTGGAAGGTACACACACACATAAACACATCATCCACCTTCCTCAGCATTCCTTGTGGTAGTTTAATTATTCAATATTAGACTAATGGGTTAATTTGATTCCCTCAGTGTGGTTTCTTTGACCGGGCGCGGCCACCAGCTGACGATGATGTCTCTGACCAGGAGCAGCTGACGTCTGATCAAACAGGGGAAGCCTAAGACTGTGCGTGACAGTTCCTGATTCGAGGATTTTGGTTTGGGAGGTGCACCTTCTGAGTAACTGAAATCAGATCTGAGATCTGTATTAGATGGACCCTACATTCCATGGCTGGAGGTCATCTGCCTCTAAGGTAATTAAACTGACTAAAAGGAGAGAAAGAGGACTGCAACGCCACACAGACGGGGACCAAAGAACAAAGTTTAAACCAGACATAGTGGGACCAAAACACACCTAACAGGCTGAATCACACACACTTGTCCATTGTTCATCCATTTTGATGACGCACCAGATCTGATGACAGAATGGACTTTGTTGTGAAGACAATGCTTTAAATGTTTCTAAACATATTTGTGTGTCTGTGTAAATGAGGCACAAAGAGACTTGATATCTATGCACAAGTGCTTTTGTGAGCATGAGAAGATGGGTGTGTGTGTGTGTGTGTGTGCGTGTGTGTGTGTGTGTGTGTAGGTGCTGTACATATGTTTGTGTTTATTATGTGCCTCATGCTTTCATTTAGTTATGACATTCTTTCCCAACCTGATTTAATTTATCCAATTGTTTCTTCAAGCTGGGTTGTATACAGATTTATCACACAAACACACATACAGATGCAGCCACATGCATAAACACAAAGGCACAAAGTTAATGTGTATATTTATGAATATATGTGCAATATTTGAGTGTTGCGTGATACTGAAGCTTGTTTACACTGGCATTATTTTATTAGAGCTTAATGTGTCCATTGTTTATGTATATAAATGATTCATTGGTATATTAGATATCAGTATTGCTGAACAACAAAAGCAATTGTTTCGGTTGATTTACAGTAAAGCCATGTAAGTGACTAGACAAATAACTAACTTATTATTGTCCTGATGAAATGACTTTTAAGAATTTTATCTCTGAGGAAACAGGCCACATCTCCACAGCTGAAGCTCCGCTAGTTCGAGGTTCCCGTGTTACTTTGGATACTTTTTTGAACATGGCAGTTTAGAGGACTTCAAACTAGCTACTCCAAACTAGCTGCAAAGGTAAACAGTCCAATCAAAAACAGACTGTCGACAGTGTGAGACTGTGTACATTACGGCACGTACTGTATGACATTCAACAGTGTGTTTAATGTTGTCATCTGATAACAATGCGGTCAGGGAATCAACAGCTCCTTGGGTTTGAAACAAACTTTTAAAGTGTCCTATTTGAGTAGTGTTGAGTTGTAGTGGTTTTTGTATCAAGTGTGAAGTTCTAATTACAATAAAATGTTGTTTGGTTATTCATTCTCAACCTGGTCTGTATATTAGCTAGCTGAACTTTAAATTGTCCTGTCAAACATGAAATTAGAGATGGAAATCATCAATGCATCTGTTCCTTACTTACAGTAGCTTTGTGCCCAGACCAGGTTAATTATTTCACTTATCATCCCAGAAATCAAACTTTTGGTTATTTTCCCATATTTTGTTATCATATAACACATTTACACTGTCCAGATTACATTACATTTTAAAAACTCTGAATTCCAATCCCAAAGTGTTTAGGATATGTAAGACTTAGTTTCATTTGCTCTATTTTGACAAGCTTTATAATATTACAATCAAAGTACAACACAAGACAAA
Source organism: Lepomis macrochirus (assembly GCA_024633595.2). Lineage (NCBI taxonomy): Eukaryota > Metazoa > Chordata > Actinopteri > Centrarchiformes > Centrarchidae > Lepomis > Lepomis macrochirus. The sequence goes on from JALXJV020000015.1 coordinate 18,557,014, forward strand.
TAGATAAACTTATGCGTAGTAGGAATAGTATCTGAAGCTATTTCTTTCTATTTCTAATAACAACTTAGTTTTCGAGGCTGACGTCTCCACCTGAGAGGAAGCACTTTTACTCCCTCTGGTGTTGCAATGTAGAAATAAGCCTGCATGACCTGAGAGAGATGTGCTCGGCAGGACAGGGACCTCTGGTGGTGATGGTAGGATGGAGACATATTTTTGAATGTTTCTGAGCAATAAGTTGAGTTGTCAGCTTCCAACTGATACAATTTACTGCTGATTCCAATTTCAAGACACTTGAGTGTTTTATGTAATGTGGTTATATTAATGTGACTGTTAAAAGGTGCACAACTATTAGTGAATGAGTTCCCATGGAGCAACACGCTAGCAGCAAGTTTTCTTTTGGCAGCAATTTGTTGTGTAACCTGTTGAGATGTACCTGTCAATGTAAATGAATACAATGAACTGAATTGCAGTGAACATGCAGGAGGCAAGAGCGAGAGAATAAGACCAGAAACGTAAAAAACTCAATAATAACAATACATGCTTCTGTTCCACAATAAAGAAAGAATGTACATTTTTAAAAGTATTATCTGTAATAGTATATCAGATCCCAGGTGTTCAGATCTAGATCAGGTCCAAGGTCAAAACTGTGCAACACATAGCAACATGGAGCTTTCTTGGGACATGAACATGTAGCTCAGACTGTTGCAGATATTAGATTAGTCTTCCATATTTCCATAATTGCATCATTTGTCATTTACGAGTTATTAAACTGCAAATTGTATTATTCTTAATAAGCAGCTCATTTTGAAAAACAAGGCAAGTAATTTACATGTGATCCATTCTTAACATCAATTGAAGGCCCATGTGCATGTTCTCAACATAATCTGAGGCATACTAAACACATTCTTTTTTGGGGGCACTTTGTGTGAAATAATACTGCATGACCGAAGCAGTTAACAACATGTAAAAATGATATTGCTTGCATAGAAAACTCTGTGTTTCTATGATGCTGAACTGAACACTGAAATGTTAATCAACAAATAGGGAATAGCCATTCAGAGCCATTTTTTTACAATTTTACTGTGTTAGGATATGTATGTTCATCCTGAATTTGTTCTTTTAATAGCTCTGGGGTTCTCATCAAAGGAGATACAATGTGCAGAGAACCTGTTATATTGTATGTTTCAGAGGAAAGTGATCAGGATATAAAAACAAATAAGGAAAGATACATCGTAAGGCAATACTATACGATTATACTAACCCAAAACAACGACATTCAGAAATAAAAAATCTTCAATTTGGTTTAAATGCATGACTCTCCAAGTAACTATTTAAACGTATATTCCCTAAAGGAAATGGCTATTCATGATTTATATACTATATAAAAATATATAAATGCAAAACAGCAATGGTTATTTTACAACAAGAAATTCTCCTAATAGTCCCTGGTTCAGTCTTGTCATGGTTGGTATTCAGAATATAAAAGTTTCTTGTGGGAAATATCAAAGCAGGAGAGCAGAGGTGAAGATATTATCAGGCATAACTCAAGTGGAAACATTTATCAGTCACACAGCTAACAAACCACATACTGCCAAACACACACTTTGTCATGTAAAAAGAGACATGCTGAGTTTTTCTTTAGACTCTTTTATTTCTTTGAATATATTTCATCAAATGTGAAATCAAACATTTGAAGTAAAGATTTAACAGTTTCTGACTAGCAAACCTCAACACCACCAAAATAAGGAAACATTATTGATACTTACTACATACTGTACGTAGGACATACTGTGTCTTAGCTGAGATTTATCCAAAAAACAGACCCACAGATCCAAATTACAAAATATTTTTTAAAGTCTCCCATAGCTCCCGTAATTTCCTGGTTTTTTGAGCTGGTGCAAAAGAAAATATCTTAGGTGAAGGAATATGCTGTGTTTCTGTCAAATACATGTGATGATGTATTCGGAAATTAAACTTTAAAGTTCTGTACATGGGGATCAGTGTGTATCCTCTCCACTGGCAACAAGGTCATACCAAAATTATAATGGAAGACTTTGGCTATTTACAAATCACTGAGATGCTGTACTGTTAGTGTACAATTTCTCTCAGACATGCTGTACATTACTTCTGTGTATTAGTTAGACTCAAACACCCCCAACCCCATATGACAAAGTGCAATTCCATAGATCACCACAAGGCAGCGCTTACACATCATATTGAACATTATTTAGAAAGGCTCTGTTCCTACACACCTGTGGTCCACCCTCACAGGTGCTTGTACTTATTTTGCTTGATTAGGCCTCTTCTCAGAACTGTAAGGGTGTGTACAGGCTGATTGGCTTACAACTCCTCCTTGATGCCCCTGTTGGGGCAGCACAGCTCCTCCCAGCTTTAACCTGAACTGAGGTCTAATTAGCCAATACAACTGTGTGGGTGAACAAGGTCTTTACAGAAATATTTCAACATTTTGGGAAATGCGCTTTTGGCAAAACGTAGATGACAAGATTGATACCACTCTCATGTTTCTGAGCGGCATCAATCGTCTCACCTAACTCGCAAAAAAAGCAAATATGCATATTTCTCAAAAAATAAAATAAAATAAAATAATTTTTTTAAGCATTAACCTTACATGTCATTGATTTGCCTGTGTTATAACATCATTTCAGGTCTGTATTTGAAAAATAACAATTTCTTGAGGAAGAAATACAAACACAGGCCAGGCTCCCATAGAAAGAAAATGGCTACTAAGACAAATTGATGAAACAGTACCTCTACTTTGTAACAGTGAAAAATACAAGACCACATTGTTTTGGAGAAGAACAGTCACTGGGCAGTGTTTAGCCTGAGCAGTCAAACACAAACAGAAGAGAACAGTCTGGGTTTACAATAAACATCTTTCAAGAATTATAAAAGGTTAATGGCTATTATGATAAACTGCAGTTCGGATTCACACACACTGTATGTTACAGTGTGCAAGTCAAATAAATTTCTGAGGCGGCCAGATTATGTAGACGTTCCCAAAGAACTGTAGCACATTCATGAACATTAGAGCAATACCTGAACTGACAAAAACGACCATTTGATATTGGTGAGTTAATGGAATGATTGAAGAAAGAGGCGCTGTGGCACATACAGTACATAGGCTACATAAGGGTAAAGATATCTATACAAACACTGTACACTCTCTAGGATACAATTTACTGTACTGATGAACACCAGCTGGGTAGTTAACTCTACAACTCTCTCTTTCTTTCTCTGTATAGCTCTATCTGTCATAAAAAATAAAATTGAGATAGTTTGCCCGATGTGTGTTTACATTCCCTGCCCCGGTATATAATGTTTCTCTCTCAATGATAAACCTGTAGGACGTGATGTGGTGAAAAACAGTCAGTTGATTATTCTCATCATATCAAACAGCTGAGGAACGGGGGACACCACCACCACACTGTTGCTTGATGCTTCATCAAAGTGCTGCTGCTCGGAACGCACACATCCTCATACACCCCACACACTCTCTGTTTACGCACACATACAGATACACACTGTTCCTGAGTATGAACTGTAGATTATTTATTTTGGCTCTTTTCTAAGAAAGAAATGACATGTACTCTGATCTAAGAGAAAGAAAGCTGTTTTAATCAAAACAGCAGTCCGCTGATGTTACAGGTATGGACTTATGAAAGACATACCATAATTGAGGAAAATAGGTTTTAATGGCAAAACACTAAAAGCCATGTGCTGTTTTGAACTAAGTACATATATCTAAGGCCATAGTCTTCTGTCAAGAAAGCAAATAGCATAGGGGCTAGTACAAATTTCCATCAGTAGATAAATATATCACTTTTTTTCACATGGTATGTTTGCATTTTCAGTTGCTTTAATCAATATTTTTATATCAACAATGGGTCAGATGTATAATGTGAAATTATTACCCAGCTCCGCCAAGCATGTTAGCATCCTTCAATCATTGTTTTGATTTTATGGCAAGTTTCACTTAACGATCAAATTCAGGCGCAGCAGTCAGTTGTTTCAGTGAAAAAGCTCTGGTAAACCCACTATAAACTACCTGCCTGGCACCAAACTGCAAACAGACAATGTTAGCAATTAGTCTGGAGAACATGATGGAGAATTTAGCAACTTAAAGACCATATGTTCCTCTCAGGGGTTGGTCAAGTCCAAAAACAGAGCTAAAAGTGGGATGAACTGGACTTACATTTATCAGACCGCCTGCAACATGACAACAAATGGATATTAATGTTTCTCTGTGTCTGCTGGATGTGAAGTTTGCCATATCAAATTTAAAAGTTCAGTGTTGTTTTGTTTGCTGCGCTGCCCCAAAATCAATTAAAGCAGCTAGCCAAGTTAGCCAACTACGATTTATATTGTAGAATGAGGAGTAAGTTCATACATAAATCGGCTAAAAGCTCATTCATTTTAGATTGATAGAAATTCGACAGAAATACCGTACTTTCCCCCTCAGTTTAAATGCTGCTCATAGCAGCTAGGGTTAAAGACAGACATTGGGAAAGGAAAGAGGACAAAGGAATACTTTGGAGAAAAAAGTATAAGGGTGAATTTGATTGGGGAACTTTATCGGAGGGATGCACCCACGTTCGACTGCTGTCACCCACATACTGCAAAAGCAATGGTCTCTGATTCGTAGCATACACCACATGGATGACTTCACGAGTTAGTTTTGAGGACAAATTCAGTGATTTACATTCAAGTTGTACTGACAACTGAGCTCTCAGCTACAGCCACACAGATCATGTGCTCCGTCTGACAGCCACACAGAAAAACAAACTCAGGCACATACACATAGAGACAAGTGGCACAAGGCCACCTGCAGTAGCAAACACACACATCTGTAATGGTACGGCGGGAAAAAAGGCAGAAAATAAACCTTAAAAGCTTATCAGATACACAAGGCTGCAGAGATCCCATCCATGATGATTGAGCCTTGTCATTGAAACACCAAAGGATTCTCTTTGACTCCAACCATTCATTAATGTCACTACAAACCAACTAAATGGTGAAACAAACAAGATGAGAGGCAAAACATGCTTATCAATTTTCTACACGCTGACATCTGGGACTGTGCTTGTTCGTGTGGTAAGAGGAATGGTTGACCAGTCTGCATCCAACAGGTTTAAGCCATGTGACAAAGGAGATCCAGCTTATGATATGTGAGACACAAGTCAAATGTCTCTCTCAGGTCTATTCATACTCAACATTCACACTGCATTCATTGTTGCTTTCAGCATTGATTGCACTGATCTCGTGTGTGATACCACTTATGAAGGTGCTCTACTATACTTCATCATTGATATCAGACTTGTGTGAAAGAAAAGGAAACATGTGAATAGTGTGTAAACTCAGCTTATATTACAGTAGTCTGGATAGAGAGAAAAGAGAGGGGACAAACACAAAGCAAACCACAGGTAATCAAAATTCCTTTAAGTTCTCTCAACAGTCTACTCTTTTGTTCAAGCATCTTTCACTCCCAGCACTGGAGTGGCCCTCTATGTAGATTTTAACCTCCTGAGGGATGAAGGAGGGTTTGGGCAGAGTCAGAGGAGGCTCCTCCTCAGCCCTCTCAGTCTGGTCTCGCTCTGGAGCTGACCAGCGTCTCTTGCGGCCTGTGGGTCTCTCTGGATCACCACATTGTTTTTTGGTAAGAGCAGGCATGTCTGTTTTCACTGCTTCCTGTCTTCCTTCTTCAGGCCCAGAGACTGTCAGCATTGGTCCAGCTCCATAGATCCCCTCCCCTTGTCCTGGAACGAGTCCCAATCCCGGTGGTAGCTCTAGCCCTGGTCCTAGGCCAGTTACCTGCTCCCTCTCCAGCCTGTCTGCACTGGAAGCCTTCATGAGGAGGCCACTGTTACTGCCTGCAGCATTTGGACTCATACTGTTTCTTACAGTGGCATCCACATTGTGACAGGAGTCAGAGGGGTGACCAGTCTTCAGCTTGGTCCCAAAAGCCTGGCTGTCTGTCACTGAGCCATTCCTCAAGCCACGGAGGGTTAGCGACACGCATACATCACCCACACACAGCTTAGCGCAGGACAGCTCAAACAGCTGGGTGGTCCGGTCTGGACAGCAGGACGACCAGCCCTGGCCAAATACAAAGAAGGGATACTCCACCAGCACCTCCACACACACCTGGAGATGAGCACATGCACCATAGACACAGTTAGCTTTTATCTAGTACAAACTGAAATATTTGCAAAGGATTTATGTTATTTTGTGTTCATTTTTATTTGTAAACAACAAACCTTTGGCATTTTGATGTATCCCAGTTGTAAATTGTAAAATTACTGATAGATGAATTAGTTAGTTAGTTCCAATTAGTTGCTTCAGTTTCAATGTCCTTGTTTTGTGCATGCAGGCTCACTGTCATGAATTACACCCATACTTAATGGAGTGAAGTCACTGCTAATGTAACTATTTTCACCAAAATGTTGTTAAAAGGCTCTTTTTGTAAAGTGTATTTTAGAGCAAGAGCAGTAAATCAACACAGCTGATAGCTATATCAGAACAACTGTATATGTGAATAAATTAGATAGATAGATATTGCGGTACAGAAATTTCAAAGATCCATCCATCGTCAACTGCTTATCCTGCGTACAAGGTTGCGGGGGGCTGGAGCCTATCCCAGCTGACACTGGGCGAAAAGTGCGGTACAATAACCTAGTCAGTAAATTGTCACACTAAGTACAAATTTGTTCAGACAAGATTAAATGGATCAAAAATGTTTGTTTATGTTATGTAGTCATATTAAAATGTCTATGGTATCAGCCTTAAGAATTCCCTATCAGTCGAGATCTGTAGCCCTTTACAGACATGGGGTCTGCAACATTGCTTCATTTATCAGTAAAAGTAATGGCTTTTGGTCTTTCAAAGCCAAGTTCTGCATAATTGAATGTTATTTTGGCATCTGGTACACGAGAGGGAGCTGTGCTGGTACTGCTGGAGAAAAATAGTAGGTTGGAAAATAATTATATGAAGGAAAAAGAGTGTTTTCAGTTCTCTCAGTTCTGCATCAGAGATGGATTTCAAAGCTTTGCAGCTGAGGGCTTAATTGATAACGGGGGCAGATCAACAGTGCTTATAACTAGTGGATTCCTGAATGCATTTTCTCATAAATGTCATTGCCTTTAGATAGAACAAAGAATTCTGGTGGCTATTTATTTATGTGCGCATTGATATCTGCCACAGTGGCTCTTGGATACCATCACTGGGGGGCACCAAAGACTTTTTAGAGGTTCAAAATTCTATACGTAGTGGCTTTAAAAATGACACTAGTTATTAATCGTGCAGGAATGATGAATGAGGAATAACTTACCTGGGCTTTGAGCTCTCCCACAGAAAACTGTATGACCACAGCATTAGGACTTTGCCCACTGTCAATACGCTCAACAGTGCTGGAGTCAATCTTCAGCTCACTGCTAATCTCCGCACTCTGGATGAAGTCCTCAGTCTTGAGGTCTTCCACACGCTTCAACTCCCCATCAGCCAGCTGGATAATGGAGCCTCGCATGAAGAATGGAGGAAGCGCCACAGGGGAAGAGGAAGAGGAGACAGTAGGGGAGGCTTGGATAGAAACAGGCGCAGGAGTGGGGACACTAGCAGGAGTTGGGGAGGGAGCTGACACCACTGCAGGAGCCGGGTTTGAGGGCAGGACCGGCAGCGCTGGTGCCTGTGCGACGGCAGGGGGTGGCTGATTTCCATCTGACCCAAGTGCCTCACACTTGGACAGGGCTGTGGCCAGATAGGCATGCGGCATGGCGGTGGATATTTGAGGGGTAGTGGTGGCAGTCATGGCGTTGACAGAACGACTAACCTCAATTTCTGTGCTGTTATTGGTGCCACTGACTGGGATGAGGAGGGACTGGCCACTCGGGATGACCAAGTGCTGAGGCAGTGCCGCATGGTAGCTGACAGCGTGCTGATTTGCACTGGTGATATAGCCAATGATGGGTGGCTGTGTGGAGGAATACAGACTGGCTGGCAGCTCCTCGGAGGGTAGAGTGGTTTGGATGACTGTGTGAGGAGCAACAGATTTCACCACCTCTGAGGACGAGAGGGAGGAGAAAGAGGAGGATCTGGACACTGGTTTCCCCAAACAGATGCCTCCTTTCTCAGTCTGGACTAATGAGATCTTATTTGAGCCAGCTTCACGTTCCGCTCCATGGTTGGGCTGGGCCACAAGCACCAAGGACGTCTGGAGTCCTGCAGGGTTTTGGCCATAGTCTGCAGGCAGGAGGATATGTCTGGCCTCATAGCTGTGGATCTGCTGATGGTTCGCTGGATGACTGGGAGTTTTAGTCTGTTTGACCATCTCAAATTCCCCATTCAGCATGCCCTTAGCATGCCCCTCTGGTTTCTTTCCCAGTGAACCATCTGCATACTGAACCACCAGCTGGGAGGGAGTGAGGGTAAGCGTTTGAGGGAGGACGGTGGTGTGAGGATGGAGCTGGAGGTGGGCCGTCTGGGAAGTGACCGCGTTTCCGCTGACAGTCAGAGGTGTTCTGCTGTCCAGATGGATGTACTGGCTGGTGACGTGGGGAGAGCTTGGAAGTGACACAGGCGCCAGTTCTGTGGGGGAGAGGCCAATTTGAAACTGCTGCTGCTCACCTTTGGTGTTGGGAGAGATGAGGGCAGTGGTATAACCATCCAGGTGGGGACGCTGTCCTATGGCAGAGCTGTTAGGTGCAGAGCCAGCATTAGAGGAGATGATGTGGGAGGAGATGTAGCCAGCATACGGCCCAGAACTGATGAACTGAACGTTGGGTCCCAGCTGAGCAAACTGGATAGTACCGGCCTGCTGGGGGAGGGCTGTGGGGTAAACTGCAGGCAGAGAGGCCAAGGGCACCGCAGACAGAGGAGTGGCCGAGGAGGGGATAGAGGTGGAAGGAGAAGAAGAAGTGGAGGAGATGATGGGACATCTCGGGCTCTCTGCGTCCCTGGATTTGCAGCGTTCACTGGCTACGCTTGCCAGCCACGCTAGGTTTTCCGTGTGGGGACTGTCACTAACCACTCCAGCTGGAGGTGTTGCTGTGGTGACTGCCACTGGCCTCTGCTCCAGAGCCAGGATCTCACGCTTCTTAGGAGGCAGGCATCCATTACTCCGCTCCTGGTTGGATTTCATTGTGCCAGCCTGGTTTTAATATTCCCGGGTAGTACTTCTAAGTTCTTCTTGGTCTGTCTTTCGTTCTCTCCTCCACTACGATGGTTGTGTGCCGGGGCTGACCTCTCTGTGTGCCGCGTGGCTCTGGCTCTCTTTGCGTTCACTGGTAGACAGCTCCAGGTCTCAGACCAGAGAAGATGGAGTCACACCAGCTCACAAAATGAGCTCCATAGACTTCATGAGGAATCATCTCTGACTGATCCACCTCTTCCACGAAGTTGCCAGGAATCTGCTGGCAGAGAGAAGCTCAAATCAGATACTCGGGTAAGATAAAATAAAATTCATTGTCTTCAAGTCCATATCATATGATTTTAATGCCCTGTAGGAGCACTTCTGACTATTGGCTATATAAATAAACTTGACTTTAAATTCAATTCTCATTAGTCTAATTGTGCTGCAGAACTAGCTCAGTAAGCACAGCCTGTGTTGATGAACCAAATTCCTGCAGGGCTTCAAATGCAAAACAGCAAGCATCAAAATACTTCACTCTTAAAAATGTCCCTACTTTCATGTTTCAGGGTGTCGTTCTTTGTTTTGCCACAAGGTGGTTCCTGGTATAACTACTGCATCTGATATACGTTTGTCTAATGCACTTGAGCATAAAATTGTAGGCGATTCTGTGTACATGATGCTCCAAGATAAACCTCTTAAGATTCCCATCGAGGATCTACACAGACTAATCTGTCAAAACTCAACCAGCCTTTCCATGATTAATGATGTATGACACACCAGGAAAGTACAGTTCAATGTTGTGCCACCGTTTACATAATGTGGGAAAGGCTCTTTCATGTTTTCAACACCAGGCAGGAGTTTCCTGAACTCCAGTGTTTGTGTGTCTGGGTGTGTGCACACTCATGTGCACAGGGTAAGTGTATATGTGTAGCTGTTGGCTGTTATCTTGCTCCAGGCTCTAGGGTAAGAAAGCAGAGCAGAGTGAAAGGATAACAGCACAGAGTAACAGCCTCAGAGGAGCTTATGCTTTTGTCTTTGTTTTAACACTCCCCTGCCTTGTGTTGAGTCAGTGGGACTACTGTAAATATAACATCCACCTCCAGACAGGAACTCTGGGTCAGTGGGCACATCAGAAAAAAAAATGAAGTGAAAACAATATGGATTGAAATTTGATTATGGAACATTTTGCAAGAAGGGTGAATGGGCCTTTGTTGCCATCACTGAAGTGCTTCAAAATATTTTAACAATGGCTTTCCGCTGTACCCGGTTTAAGTGGTGTTTCAAAGTTCAAGGGAATACAAAGTGGACAACAAACAATTAATGAGTAGGCCCTCTTAGAGTTTGGTTTTAGTGAGAGCCAGAATGAAGGCTTGATTACATGAGTACTGAAACAAGCTCTTTATTCTCAGCTAGAAATGGGGAGATTACTGGAACTAGAACTTATAACGTGGGTTAGTGAGAGGTATGTCAACAAGCCACAGCAGCAGGTAGCCAGTATCAATGTTTGACCGCAGGACTACCCCAACATCCAGTCCTATATACTGTAGATTCTTATATATATATGCATGCTCACATAGCTAAAACATGCACAGACAAGAGCACACTGTAGTATGCATCCATTAATTCAACAATATCAACATGCAGCCTTGTGTTTCGCATGAGCTCTTTTTTTCAGTTTTTTTTTCAGATTGACTGTTCTTTCCTGCAGGCTTATCTGTGGGTCAATGCACAGGACTCTGAGTTGTTCATTAGCCAGGGGCACCACAGAGATGGAGTGACACACTCACACATCCATCCATTTGTTTTTCTCCCCTTACATTCCATTCAGAGGAGCTGGGCTATTTGTATTTTCATATTACACAGGAGGTTCACTACAGCAGACAGCACCACACATGTTACATAAAGGAGGGGGGGACAGAAGGCGACCTTGGTCAGTTTCCATTTAGATGCATCCACCTCTAATGCTGGCTCTGACAAGGTCACTGCATCCGAAAGCAGCAGAAACCTCCGTGCAATTCAACTAACCATGCAGCCTGGTAGATCCACCAGATGTAACAAAGGAGGCGAGCAGCAGAGCTGAAGAAGAACGAAAACAGAACAAGGCAAGTGAGGGAGAGCAGAGGGAGAAACGGCAATGTAAGATGACAGAACTGTGTGGAAGGAGGAAAGGGAGTATGAAGGGAGGAGTGAGCGGAGAAAGCAGATTAGGGATGAGAAATATGGAGAGAGAATAGGGAATGGGGAGAAGATAGAGTGCTGCCTCTCCTGACCCACATTGAGCAGCGCCTGCAGCATCAGAGAGCCATAGCCCCCGCCTCGCTGAGAGATCCCCGCTCGACAACACAGCCACCGCTACAGCCTGAGCTACACTGTGCAGCATCGCTCAGTGGCAACAACCCCACCTAAGCAACACCGTGTCAACACTGTAATGACATCACATCTGAAGTACAAGTACCTCCAATGATCACAGCAGCACAGGAAGACAAAGCCAGCATGCTGTGATTTCTAAATGCCACAAAAACACACCATTACTGTCAACAGACCAACAGGATGCTCTTAAAAGGTGTCTGTGTACACAGCACTCTGTGCACATGGTGCCGCATGCACACATACACAGCTCAGCAGCCAAAAGCCTCTCTAGATTTTCCAGCGTCAGCCTATTATTAGAACACTGACACCAACAAACATACGGCCTTTGTGATACTATGGAGAACAAAGGCGAGCTTTCAAGACATGACTGTGACACCGAGCCAGACAGCATGGCAGCCCTGAGTCAGTCCCCTGGCCCAGTCACCTCTGAGACATGTATGGTGGGATGACAACAGGGGGGGGGACAGACCACTCTCTGTTACGCTCATCACACTGATGCTTTTCAGCTCAGAGTGATAGAGCCAGCCTTACATGTGATCCTCTTTCAGACTCCCACGTAAAAAGCTGCACAAATAAGAGAAATAGCTGTGTGGCGGCATTTCCGCCGTCACTGTGCTCGCAGTAGAGGAGATGTTTTCATTCAACCTCCTCTCTGTTGTCTCCAGGTGAGAGGCCCCCCAGCACAGTTGCATCTCCTCTCTTACGCAGCAGTCGCCAGCTCTCCTTCAGTGCCCCCGCCTCCACTCCTTCTGCCTGAGTCTTCTCTCATGCTCCCAGAACCACTATTTACTCCTCGCATTGATCCATGGCTTCATAGCTATCTTATTTCTCTGCAGCAGGATGATGCAGGGAGGCAATAGAAAGGCAACAAAATTATTTAGTGACAGTGTTCAGTGAGATGTTGCTTCTTTATAAAAGATTCATGCAAAAAGTTAATGTCAATACTGTCAATACTGCTATACATCATGTTCCACCTGCTAGACCAGTCATAGATACACATATATCCCGTACAGCAAATGGCTATATATAGAAAACAAAAACATCATTATCAATCTGAGCTCTGGCATGAAACAGAGGGGGAGGTACTGTAGAAGACAATATGTACGTGCGTGTATATGTGATTCGCTGCATATAAATAGGACCTCCCCTCAAGATCCTTACAAACATAGCGGCTTTAACCACAGAGCAGATCAATACGGCGTACTGCTTTTTCCTAATACCCAAAAAAGCCATTTTACTGCCCCTTCTCTGTAGAACCACAGTGCCTGTGCCTTTAAGAGGCGGAACTACCGTGTGGCAGTCTAAAGCAGACAGTAAGAACAGGCAGTGGGTTCAGGCTGTTTGTCTTCACAATGACTCCAGAGTTCTGCATCACTGCTCAACACACACCAATCACACAGTATACAAGCACAGATGTGTATGCAGGCGTCTCCCACAGCGAGCACCTCTACACCCAAACAGGGTCAATGCTGATGAATCCTACAACTGTGACACTGGACAAATGCTGTGACTGTAGCCTCCGGGGGCTTTCGAATTACAGTAAGAGCACGAGTGTAGTAGCAGGGAAGAAAATACTACTGTGCACAAATCAAGAAGAAAAGAGACAACCCCTCCTCCGGTTAGAGTACTAAGAATAGCTCACCAGTCTCTCCACAGCCACTGCTTGCAGTGCATGTCCAAGGATTCTTCCTGCCTCTGAGTGTGTGTGTGTGTGTGTGTGTGTGTGTATGTCAGTGCGTATGTGTGTTGGGAGACGTGTTTCCTAGGACTCCTCTTCCTGAATCTCTCCTTTGTGCCGCTCTCCTCTCCTGAAGCCTCTGCTGTAGCAGCTCCTGCTCTGACTTCCTCTCTGGACTCTCCGGTTCGGAGGCTAGGCTGCCCCTGCAATGGGCTGACGGTAAAGGAAGATCCCCACTGCTGAAGCTAACACCAAGTCCTGTGTTCAAGGCTGCTCCAACGTGTGTTATGCAAGGCCACCAGACCGCCAGCTCCCTCTCTGCCTGGCTGCTTTTCTCTCTCTCTCTCTCTCTCGCTCTCTCTCTCTCTGCCTCTTTCCCTTTCCCTCTCTACCTCCCTCCTCTTTCTTTCTCTCTCTCAGTACTCCACTGACACAGCTCCTCCCCCAGCCAGCCTCATCAGCCGCATCAGGTATTCATTCAAAAAAACACACTCTACTTGGCTTAGCGCCCAGACTACGCTCACACAGAGAGTGAAGGAGGGGGAGGGAGCAACAGACGGAGGGGAGGGAGGGAGAGAGAGTGAGAAAGAGAGAGAGAGAGAGCTGGAGATTCAAAAAGGCTTCGCTCAGACAGACATACTGCATCACTGTGAATTGTGGGATATTCACATATCCCACAATATGCATATACATGCAGAGACACTAACACATATGCACAAACACAAACCGACAGAGGATTAATTTGTTCAGTGTGTTAGCACGGTCAAAGCTGTTTTAATGCACTGTTTCATTCTTGTTCATTTTCATGTGCATTTTCCCTGTAGAGACAAATCTCCTCCTAATCTGCCCTGCGAGCTGCCCTACAATTACAGCCACTATTCAGCTGCAAAGTGACTCAGAGTAACCTGCCACCCTCCCAGGGCTCCCCAGGCCTCCCCCATCTCTTCCCCAGAGATATTTCCCTTAGTACAGGCAGGCAGCGCTGATAAACACCCTGCCACCCAGCTACTTGGCAATAGGGCCCTCCTCACCCGAGGGCCTCCTCCTTATCCTCTACAGCACACAGCAGAGAGAGCCAGGCTGAAGACAGGCGATTCACCACCAGGCCAGCTAGCTATCTGTTCCTCTGCAGGCGGGACAAGCAGGGTGCCCCCTCCACCTAGACTGTAGACTGGGAAAAACACAGAGAATGCAACAAGAGGTTTAATGTAGATAGCTATAGGGAATTTTATGTAGTAGATTGCATACGCATACTTATTCCTTAAATTATAATCAAACCACCTCAATAAAGTATTATTTGGAGAAGTACATCTCTACTGCTCAAACCATTTGGCCCTGGACTAAGTCCAACTGATTTTACTGTCACAAACATACATACTGAACCACTGAAATGATAAGATGTTTCCCCAGCTAAATGCAAAAAAACATGTGCATACTGAAATGTCTTATTAAGATAACCCCCCTGAGATGCATCTCACTTTCGAGGGGATTCTAACATATATCACAATCACTGCAGACAGAGGAGTGACAAAATAAAAAAAATGATATACAATTATCAATATGACAGTGTACAGACAGACAACAGGTAAACACACACATAAAAATAAAAACAATAATAATTACTGAAACATAGAGTACATTACAACCACAAGATGACCAACACTTGAAAAGCAGTGTGACTGGATCACCAAATAAAAGTACAATCAGTTATAAACATCAGTTACAGTATATGTACAATTAAGGAGCAGTCGATCTTAAGATAAGAAGACAGAGTGTGCTTAAACATACCAAGTGATGACACAGATCTAATATCAACACGTAAATTATTCCAATCTGCTGGGGCTTTAAACATAAAAGCTCTTTTGCCGATTGTTTTCTTAGCACAAGGGACAGAGAAATAGAGCTGAGCAGAGTGCCGAACTTGTAACTTTGAAGTAAAGGGAACACAATACTGTTACTGTTAGGAACATTCAAATGAAAACACTTGTATATATGTTGAAACCACTGAGTGTGTCTTTTAAAAATGCAGAGATGGCCTTTTAAGTCCATCATACAATGTACAGTGATGAGTGAGAAAAGGACATCCAAGGACAAATCTGCAAAGTCTTATATATTCTGCTTTAAGCCAGACATGGTCTGATTTCAGAGAGTTTTGATAGACAACATAACAACAGTCAAAAATGTAATTTTATTAACTTTACTGCAGTGCATCTTAGAGCTGCAACGATTTGTCGAATAATCAGTTAGGCTAGTCTAGTCGTCAACTAATCGCCAACTATTTTGATAATCGATAAACTGCTTTTTTTAAAGAAAAAAAAGTAAAAATTCTCTGATTTCAGCTTCTGAAATGTAAAAAAATTCTGGTTTCATTCCTCCTCTATGACAGTAAACTGATTATATTAGGGTTGTGGACAAAAGAAGACATTTGGGGACGTCACCTTGGGCTTTGGGAAACAACTGATCAATTAATCAACAAAATAATTGACAGATTAACATAATGAAAATAATCGTTAGCTGCAGTCCTACTGCATGTCTTTTTTGCCACGGAGCTACAGCCTCATCTTCCAACTGTGACTTAAATTCCTTCAAAGAAGCTACCCAGTCAATGTAAATGTCAGGAACTACACAATTCCTGGAGTTGCATGCAGCAAAATGCTCACTGACTGTACTGAGCCGATCAACAGTGAGGCAGCATGAAGACACAACTGTCAAATCTGCCTCTCTGTTTGTTGCTCGATCAAAGACTTCACCTGCATTTCTGCAAAGGGATAATGCTTAAGATTAGGGCCCACAACATACAGCGTAATTCTTCCCAATATGCGGTGTACTTATTTGTACTAATGGTATACCAGAACAGTATATACTGATATGTACATGTACTGCAGTACATGAACAAGATGTGAAGTTAGGGAATAAGAAGTTAGTTCACCATTAAAAAAAGCACACAGTTTGAAAGTTTGTTGAAAGAAATTTAAATTTTGATTTTGTGGAATGACTCTCAATAACGCTCTCCAATGACTGTAGTGTGACTGTTATTTACTGTTCATGACAGTAATACAGTGACAGGACATAGGCTACAACTGATCATCATCTACACCTGTCCCAGCTGTTAAATGGACTTTCAGTTCAGCTGTTTTACTGAGCAACCTCATCATTACTGTGCACCATTACAACGGTGAAAAGCAACCTGTCTAACAACAGTGTCAATCCACATAAACCTCCACCACCTCAAGCTGCTGAAGTCCCCTGTGACTACATCAGTAACAAATAAAGAGAAAAAGGACAGCAACGCAATTGAAGTCCATTACCAGAAAGACAGATCAGGAATATTAAATCTTTGTTCACAGCTTTTCAGATACTATATTGGAAGCTAATTATAGTGGTTTAACCTACCTGACAGATGGTTCTGCTGGCCTAGTTGCATGTGCTCTTTAAGTCTGAGCACACACAACTAAAGGCTATGCTACCAGTGATACATTCCTCAGTGTGGTGTACACATGAGGAGTGGGAGTGCTCCAAACCATAAAAAGATCTCTGTCATCTTACAAACATTAACTCTGAAAGCTGATGATGCCCTGCATAAGAATAGTAGTAGTATAAAGTGGATAATATTAGTAATAGTAGTAGCACTCTACCTCGCCATTTCAACAAATCAACACTGCATTATGCTTACATTCTTCAATTTTTAAACACACAGATGTCTGTACATGCTGCCGCTCAGTGCTCTCTCTTACTCACACACTCCTAAACAGCAACCCTCAGTGGAAAACACAATGACAAATCAAGTGGACTCCGGTTGCTGCAGGTTGAAACACTGCTTGACCTTTTCCACGAAGCAAAACACAAGTTCCATTTTAAGTTCTAGGGGAACATTTTCAGCCACAACCTCCTCACAAATCTGAAGAGGTGACTCATATTACCTTGAAACGGTTCAGTGTCCAGCAAACAATTATCCAAGCATCATTACCCTCATTCTGGTCTGCATCCTCACCACACACTAGCTGGAGCTAAGTGAGCCTCCTCTAATGCAGCAGACATGTCCAGACATGTAACACTGATCTTCAGACACACACAGGAGGCCTGGAAAGCATGTATGATGCAAACAGTCACATATGGGAAATACCAAGCTGTTTCCCATGATGCTATTGTCTACATTAATTAACTCAGTCATACTGTTTTCCAAAAACTTTTTCAAAACTTTGCAAAAATACTGTCAGTTATACTTATAGGTTAAAACAGTGGTAGAACTAACTTCAGATTGTTTTAAGTAACAATACCACACCAAAACAAATTCTAGTAGTCATCCACAAATATCAGTAGTCATTACTATATACTATATATATAATTACGCATTTTATAAGTTGATCATGTTTGGTAAGTAAAATAAAAGTGACAAGTAACTATAGCTGTTACTTAAATGTAGTAGAGTGGAATACAGTAACTTACTAGAGTAAATGTAGGCTAGTAACTTTTCACCACTGCATTATAAATAATCAGTGGCATAGCAAAAAAATCTTCATTTCATGCACCAAACAATTAATCAATTACTTAATTAATGAAAATAATGGTTAGTTGCAGCCCTGTTTTATTATATACAGTAATTATAAAAGAAAACCAGTGGACTAAAGTTGATCCACTATCTGAGGCTGCTTCTGAAACTGAAGGCAATGCTGCATAATTTATCAGCAAGCTAATTTAATATTAGCTTGACAGCCATGTAACCATTGTGAAATACTGCCAGCAAGCTGTATTGATATTTTCCCTGTAATTGCTTTCTCTTCCCCTGTCTTTCATTTCTCATTTGGGTGACTGACTTTCCTTTCACCCGACTAGTCCTCCTCAGCGCTAGCATCAGCAAAGTTACCGCGTTTGGTTTGAAGACGAACAACATTTGTCAGGAGTGGACTAAACCATTGTGCACCTATTAGAGGGGGAACGCCTGAGAGGTTTTCATACGGTCGGTTATAGAAACTTGAAATAGTCTGACAAACTATATTTATTCAGCAAACAATTATTCATTCACTCACAATGCTAACAAAGCAAAAATTGCATATAAAAACAAAATTTTAATTTCATTTTAGGAAGACCTTCTCACGTTGATTGTACTTCCACTAGTCCCCTCAGAAGTATACCCAAAGATTATTTAATACCTATCTCTAGTATAACCATGTGAAAAACAATAACAAAGCTTGAAGAACCATAAAAAATAAGTGTTGGAGCAAAGTTCAGTATGTGTGAGCAACCAATGGGAAATACTATGCATTAGTAATAAAGAGGATGGAAAGTGGAGTGTAGGTGGTTGGATAGAGGGCATCTGGTATCAGAGCGGGAGGCAAATAACCCTGGCTTGGTCCTGTCTGAGAGCAAGACCTGTCTCTGCTGTGGTTTGCTGGAGTTGGGAAGTAACAACATGCATGCTGCACGCTATGTGGAGAGAATGTGAAAGCGCTTGCTGCCATGGCAACAAGGCAGCTCCACAGTCTCCAGTCCCCATTAAGAAAGATGGGTGGCAACGTGGCTGTAGCTCAATGGTGGTGTAGCATGACACGCTGAAAGAGCCTATTGAAAGCCAGTGAATTCAGCAGTTAATGAAAAGAGCAGAAGGATAGCAAATCCGCCAGGCAGGTGATACTGACCTCACCTCTCTATTTGGGTGCATGCATTTGTGAGAGATGTGTGAATATTAGCCTATATCTACTCAGTGTCACCATTCAGTGGGTAGCCTATTAGCCTACACTCTAGTAAAATCTGTGAGAGACTGCCTGAATCTCAGCTTCAGTTACAATTGAGCAATTGTTGAGTGCTACTAAAAGTTCAAATGACCTTGAACAGAGTACTCAGATTAAATATCTAAAGATGAAAATGAAAGACAGGTTAGCAAGGGGATGAAGCTTTGAAAACCAACAAATGTTGTCCTGGTTCTTAACAAGGTAAACAGCGTCCTTTTTATTTCACAGCCAAGGTCCTACATTCAGTCCAGGAAATGGTTATCAACAAAAGCCTGTAGAAAATGGTTTGTGATGTAATCTATTTTCTTTAACCTATAATTGTGTGTCATTTCATATAAGAAAGGCCACTCTTGTGTTTTGTTTATTCAGGGTCTGAATGTATGCAAAACAAGTGCAATGTGATTCATAGTTGAGGCAGTGGCTGCTTGATGCGAGGGAGTACTATTTAATCAACCTGTTAGATCAAAAATGACCACTATTACCATTTTCTGCAAACATC